>VYZQ01005280.1:15409-33996 GCA_013400655.1 Mystacornis crossleyi | reverse complement strand
CCCCTCTGTCCCCGGGGGCGTGAGCGCGCCCCGAGCCGCCCGCTGGCCCTCCGAGCAACCGGGTTCGGCGGGGAAGCCTCCCCCGGGCCCGGGCAGGCCCGCGGCGGCCCCGCGCAGCCCCGTGAGCGCGCAGGCCGCCCGGGACTCACAGCCTCGCTGCCCTCTGGCACGGCGCCACCGCGGTGTCCGGGCGGTGGTTTGGGATAGCCGCTGCCGTGATGGCAGAAACCTTACGGAGCCGCGGAGTGCAAGGCCGCGTTGGGGAGGAAAACAAAAATTACTGCCCTGGGTTGTGCATTTGCCGAGAAAGGCCCAACNTCAATTCACAAGCTCCTAAAAAGATTGAGAGTTTGTTCTTTTGAAAAAAATAAACAAGAAATAACTCATTAATTATTTCATAGAAAGGCCTGGGTTGGAAGGGACCTTAAAGATCATTTATTTCCAATGCCCCTGCTGTGGACACGGACACCTTTCACTAAACCAGGTTGCTCAGATCTGCATTCAACCTGGCCTTAAACACTTGCAGGGACGGGGCATTCACAGCTTCTGTGGGCACTCTGTTCCTGTCTCACAGGAAAAAATAGTGAAACACCCTATTTCTTCTGGTTTATGCGTCCATCTACATATGTTACTGTATTTCTAAATGCAGCTAACTGGTAGTTTCCATCTTTGACTTCAATGAGAATTCTGTACCTTGCACATAGGTCTCGATCTAACAAAGCCTTTACATTGCCTAACTCTTCAGTAGTGCAGAGTTCAAACACCACAAAAGCTCGTAATTAAAAAAATACACATCACCGTCTTAGTTATTAACAAACCATTAATTTTAATTCCAAGTAGCTAATACTCTTCAATTAGCCACCTGGATTAAAATTACTAAGAATTTCATCACGTAAATTAGCTGGGTCATTTTCCTCGTGCTAAAGCTTTTGTCCCTATTCTTCTAAACCAACAGAGCAGACTTTGTCATCTGCTTATACATATTTGAGCACTGTGTCGAAACACTGGAGTTGGAAAAACAGAAGGAAAAAAGGGGAATACAGGCACACTTCTACACTTACCGCTTTAGGTGGGCGCCCTCTTGTGATACAGACCAGGAGGAGCAGCTGCTGCGCGTTTATAAAGCAGCAGCAGCACGACACATCAACAAACCAGGCGCAGGTGACTGCGGGGACCGAGAGGGGAAAGAGTTTAACTTGTAGAGCTCTCTTCTGCTCCAAGTGCTAAGAAACTGTGTTAATTATAGTATAAGCTAACAATTCAAACAGGTGCGTAAGATTACTCTGTCAAAACGTCCAAAAGATCTTACTCAGGCTAACTAACCTTACAGAAGCGGGACAGTCGCTACGTGCTTTTCACATGCCAGTTTGCCGTCTGAGCTTAAAACTGTAAAACAGGAGAATCAGATAAGATTTCATAAACAGATTCAGTTGACCAGGTACGGGCTGGTTTTAATTAAACATTGGAAGAAACACACCGGGCACTTAATGCACCTCTTCAATTTTTGTACACTCGCTATTAGTTATTTCAAGAACGCAAATGGAAACCTGCCAGTCCCCGTGGCCGCCTGGGGGCAAAGGACAGCGACGGCCGCCGGGTCCCCGGGCTCCAGGGAAGATTCCACCTGCTGAGGCTTTACTGGCAGTGCCTAGTAAAGGTGCAAAGCTGTCCCAGATCTACCGCTGGTATAAATGGTTTTTCAAATATTAGATCTCTCTGGGTAGATGTCTTTGTCCCTGTGATGCAGTTTTGGGCTACGCCCCTCGCCCCAGCAGGCTGCTGCTATCCCCTGAAGAGCGTCCCACAACCACCTGTGCCCACAAACACGTCCCGAGGAGCAAAGAACGCCCTCGCCCTGGCGGGAACACCGGACAGGTACGCAGCTGTTCTCAACAGCCTCATGCTAAACTCTGCGGGGCAGCGAAAAACAGCCCACGAGCAGGCTCTTCCCAGCCCGGCAGTCTGGGTTCTCGCGGGTTGCCCCTCACGGGGGCACACCACCGGTGACAGACCCCGAGCTCGGATCCACTCCCTTGCGGCCCCGCACCTGTACCGTGCGCGGCCCAGCCGCACCCAGCGGCCGGGTGGGGGCGGCCCGNCTGCCCTGGGTTGTGCATTTGCCGAGAAAGGCCCAACGAACAGTTAAATAAGTGTTTAAAAACAGTAAGATATTAGCCCATTGTTACATGAGGTAAAAAGTGATACCTGTAAGGTGCCAAAGCAATGTATTTCACTGCCTCCAGCGTATAAAAGTCATTGTCAATGAATTAGCAATAATTTCAGTTCTTGAGCGTCCTCAGTCGTGTCATCTACTGTTTCCAACTCAACTTTGATACCACACTTCAGAAACTAATCAGATCTAGCTGAACTAGCTGTTTTGTTACTGGGGCATGTGAAAAAGCCTCTGGACCTATAAAAGTCTTCATGGTTTTATGCGTCCGTGTCCTTTGAGAATCTTGTCTGCAATTGGCAAAGATGGGTGCAGTTGTTAATGCAGTAAAGAGCACAAGAAAGAGCATGTTTCTGGTTGCAGGTTTTGACATATTTTGGAAGCGGTTTCCTTCCCTGTTAGATAATAACTAGAAAGGAAAATGTGTAGATAGGAAGATGTGTTACTTTAAAACTGTATTTCCCTTCTGCTCGTGTTTTTGGTTCTCTAATTAATCTGAATATCTTCCCTTTTGTGCAGTTTTCTCTGTTGAGTTCTTGTAGTTGTACATCATGTCTAGAGAATATATCAAATAATCTATAATCTTTTAGGGAGTAATTAAATGTATGCCCGGCAGTGGTTTTGTGTGTACTGTAAAGAACACTTGAAGGTGAAAAATATCCTGATTGTTTTAAGGTCTGTGCTAATCTAATTGTACTTAATACATGGAAAAATCATTATTTAACTTTTCTCTGAATACAGGTTCGTAACGTTAGGTAATATAAATGAGCATAATGAAAATACAAACTGCTGTTCAGCATGAGAAAGAAGGGTAACAATAATCAAACAAGTTGCATAAAGTTTTGTTCATTTTTCATTTCCAAGTTTCATGTTTACCTTTATATTATTATTATTAAGGGGAAATGTCCTGAAGATGGATGGGATGAAAGCACCATTGAATTGTTTCTTCATGAACTTGCTATAATGGATAGCAATAACTTCCTGGGCAACTGTGGCGTTGGTGAGAGGGAAGGAAGAGTGGTGTCAGGACTCGTTGCCCGAAGGCATTACAGGTACAAATTATTGACAATTTGAATTATTTGGGTTTATTATTAATAGTTTCAAATGGCGTATGTTATTGTGGTTTTGTTTACGTAAGACCTTGATAGAATTTGTGGAAAATAATATAATGTGATAATTTGGTACAGCTTTCTATATTAAATTTTCATTAATAACTCATTAGAAAGTCTTGAAAGAAGTAAAAATGTTTTGTCAGGATTATGTCCTGTATGCTGAATTTGTAGAAGCTGAAGTTGTTGAGTTGTCCTCTGCAAAGGCAGCAGAGATCTCACTGTTTTAAAATAATTTATGCATTACATGCCTTTTATAACAAGGTGCAGCTTTTCATCTGTATATTATTAAAAACTACTGTACATTGTAGTTGCATGATAGTGTACAAATATTTGTATTTTGTTATATTTGTTAATAGCTTTGTAATGTGATTAGTTGATAGGCAGATGAAATGCCAGTCCATCTATAATAGATTTTATATGAAACAAGGAGATCTCTAAAGACAAAAAAAGCTGCTATTAGCTTGTAGCCCTTCTGACACTTAATGGGTGTGTTGGATGCTATAATTTTAGAGGCGCTGAGGTAATTTCTTTATGAATATACTTTTTTGTATGTGTTTTGAGTTCTGTGCTGAGTACCGTGCTGTGATGTTGTATCCAACAGGAGTGAAACAAATTGAAAGTTCCAGGGTGTTTCTCCTTGAAAGATAAACACAAAAGCATATTAGAGGCTAGAAATTTAGTTAGCTTTACCATATGGAGGTTGAGTTACTTAGGCTTGATGGCTTTCATAAGCCCTATAATATCATGAAAAATTCATGGAGAAGTCCAGTAATACATCAGTTTGGCTTTTTTAGTTTTGTGTACAGCTCTCTAGACTAGGATGTACATGCTAGGGGAGGGGAGGATATCTGAGGAAGTTCTGCTTTTGGAAAGCACTGGAGAAAGCATGCCTGGCCTCTGGCCAGAGGGAGCCTGACCTGGCGTTCAGCTCCTGTTGTTCCAGTGCAGCTCTGTCACCTGGCACCTCGCTTTACCTGTGAGTGTCAGCAACAGCAAGGTGTCCTCCCCTCCACTTATTTCTGCAATAAGTTTTACAGGTGACTTTGGGAGTGATGGAGGTAGCAGGAGATGGTTTTCAAGTTGTCTCTCCTTTCAGCTTAATAAAGGATCAGTCTTAGGGAGGATTAGTCCTTAGGAAGGAGTACATATGTGCACAAAATGAAAAGTACTGATATGAGACAGCTTAAGAACATAGCAGGAATGAGAGAAGAAAATACTTTAGGTGAAGTGAGATTACGTGTAAATTTCAATTAATTATCAAGTGTTTGTTGATTTCAACTTAGAACTTGAAACAGGAAAATAAATTTAAGCTGTAAAACCATGCATTTGAATGTCATACACTCATTGGACTGCATTTTACTCTTTGCCAAGGCAAAACCAGAATTAAAGCCTTAAGTAGGTATATACTGTTACTAGCTTACTTGAGCAGCTGATGCATTTCGGCCATGGGTAAAGTTAGGTCTGTTAGCTTGTATTTTATAAATTACTTCAGGATCCTCCACTCCTGAACTAAATAATGTTCAATATTTATAAATGCAGTTTATAACCATAATTTATAAACAGAATGCAGAGGGACATGGTATTCCATGATAGATAACATTGAATAGCAAAATGATAGATGAAGTGAAGATGTATAAGATGGGCAAAGCGATACATGTATATGTGTATATATAGATATGTATTGCTTTGTTCATATATTTGTCACAGTATATGTTATTTCCTTGCCTTATGGAGATGGAGCATTTGTCAAGGGAGTATCTATAATACCACTATGGCTGTGCTACACTACACTGTAGACAACTCATTTTTTGTTTTCCCTGGTTGTGTGTCTGAACATGTCAGTATTTATAATGCTATTTTGACAAACATCAGAAAGTGCTAAGGTGCACTTAAAAGGAAACCTGCCAGATGCTAAAGGTGTTGATGCTATGGGTCTTGTCAAAGTTTTTACTTGCATGCAGGAACATTGTTAATCTACTGTTAAAAAAAAACCCCAAAATTTCATACAAAAATATGTAGTTTCTTAAAATGGAATTCACTGTGGCAGATAGTGATGTTGCATTGGGTACAAAGTTTTCCACAATTGTTTAGCAAATTAAATTCTCTTCAGTCAGCAATAATTATGGCTTTGCAATGTGAAAAAACTTGATGTGTGTTTTCAATGTCTTTTATTTAGGTTGATCCATGGAATTGGAAGATCAGGTGATATTTCTGCAGTACAACCTAAAGCTGCAGGTTCAAGCCTTTTGAACAAACTTACTAATTCAGTAGTTCTGGATGTTATAAAACTGGCTGGTAGGTGTAAATTTTAAAAACCTCACTTGTTTGTGAAGTTACATCATGAGTTAATTTCTGACTTGCTTTTTGTGTGCAGGTGTCCGGACAGTGACCAGTTGCTTTGTGGTTCCTATGGCAACAGGCATGAGTCTAACTCTGTGTTTTTTAACATTGAGGCACAAGAGACCAAAGGCAAAATACATTATCTGGCCACGTATAGACCAAAAATCTTGCTTTAAATCAATGATAACTGCAGGTAAGAAGGTAACTGATTGATTACACAGTGTATGTTTTTCTAACAGATATGAAACTTCCAACTATCGGTGTGATAAGTTCATATCCTTGCAGTAAGATACAAAAAAGGCCTAGTGCATGGTAGTTCTGCTTTATTTTTACACTCCTGTTTTCCAGCATGTAATTAAGACATGCATGCTGTCTTCCCAATACCTTACAAAACGCAGGTGTGTGCTGTGGTACAGAGGTGTATAAAGTAGTCAAATGTGAACACAATACTAAGGAAGTTAGAGTTCGCCCTCAGAGTAACATGCTGAATTTTCCGTTCTTAGAATTACATAAAAACAAAGCTCGTTGTTCAAATATCTCTCTTAAATTTATGCAAAAACTTGTGTCCTAGGAATTGTGGTTGGAAGGTGACAATCTGTCTGATTTTCACAGTCTTTTCTGTTAGAATCTATTAAAACACCAGAAGCATGAAGTTTTTTTTAAAAGTATACTGGAACTAAGCCCCCCCAATTAGTCAGAGATTTGTTGAGTTACATTCGGGTTGTGCTTTTTTTTCACCAGGTTTTGAGCCTGTGGTGATAGAAAATGTATTAGAAGGTGATGAGCTACGGACAGACCTCGAAGCAGTGGAGGCCAAAATCAAGGCTCTTGGTGCTGAAAATATTCTTTGTGTGCATTCTACAACATCTTGCTTTGCTCCAAGGGTACCTGATAGGTAAGCAGTCTTTGTAGGAAGTGTGTTTGTTACTGTGAAAACAAATTAACATCCCCCCCAACAGCAACAACAAAACCCAGCCAACACCTCTATGTTTTGACCATCCATCTCTCTAAAATTGCTTCTGCCAACAATTAGTAAAGGTACTTTAATCCCTTTCCAGAAAAATATATTTAAATAGTGAGAATTACACAGAAGGTTTTTCTTTTGTCATATAGGTGAGGTTAATGATCATCTCTTGTGAAGAAATTAATGTCATTTTGCCAGTGGTTTTCTTAAAATTTCATGGAAATAGTAAAAGTAGACTCTCAGACATAATCCAGGAAATGTAGCTTCATAGCTAATGCCATGTTTTAATGTTACTGTTGCCTTTTCTACTCTTCTCCTCCAGTCTATAATGAATTTTCCTAGGCTGTTAATAGTTACAAAAAAAAAAGGTGCAGCTAAATTTGAAGTCTGCTTGAGTTGCTCTTTCCTATATTATACTGATGTTTATAAGGATAATTAAGATACACTGATAAAGGGAAACTCTTGGAAGCATCTGGAGGAGATGCATTGTATGACTATAATATACAATTTGCCATGCTGTGCCTTGGTTTCACTGTTTGCTGTCTGATTGCATGATGATGCTACTTATAATTTCCAGCTGCTAAATCACCATTAACACAAGTTTAAAATACATTGCGTTCTTTCCTAATATTATGTGTCTGTACACATAACTCCTGAAGTTGCTACAAAGATGTCATTCAAGCTCTAGCTGAAGCTGAGATGAACACTGCAGTTATAGAGAGGAAACGGAGAGCATTTGACACATTATTTCAATCTGTGCATTGGTTATGAAATACTTCTCAATCTGAAGGTGACCTGCTGGAGTACAGGTGCCTGAAGTAGTTGGTATATTGAGTCATTTGTCCAAAATGACTGTTTGCAAAACCTGCTTTCTCTATTTGCTTAAGAAAATAAGTACCAAAAAGCAAATTCCTTAGGTGTTACAACTGAACAGGTGTATTTTTATGGGCTTGTATGTAGTATGCTGAAGTAGGAAATATTAATAAGATGACTTTTTTAGCATGGTTTTAAATGTAGTGTCTCAGTAATTTCTCTTCAACTGTTTTTAATTTATCATGAAATTGAAAACACTTGTTTAGAGTTCCTCTGCAGTATGTGCTTCTTTGTTAATTACATTGTTATATGGAAAAATTAGTTTACTATTGACGAGCACAGGAAAAAAATGTTACTGGCTCTGAAATATGGCAAGTAAAGCCATATTTCACTCTTTTTTTTGTACCTTAAAAAAACCCCCAGCATTTATCATAGGTTAGCCTAGTTGCTAGAGGGAAAGGATGGGAGTTAAAACCATATAATTCTGTCAGAATGCTATGAACGTTGCTTGAAGTTGACTTGCAGATTTATTGGCTAACTTAAATCACAGCTATCAAAACTGAATGGTCTGTTTTATAGCTTGGGTAAATGAATCTTCTCCTTATCTGCTTCCTCTTTTTGACATGCTGCGATTGTTTTGTCCTCTACAACCAAGAGATGAATTATTAGGTAGTGGCACTATGTTATGATATACCACAGATCTAGGAAGATTTGAATGTACTTTCTGTTTAAAGGAAACTGTCTACTGTTGAAGGCCATAACCTTCATCTTCCTATAGGAAGGAAACCCCTGACAGCATTTCTGGAGGGTGCAATTTTAAATGTCTGTTTTAAAATATCTGCATTTGTAAGGCTTTATTTAGTTGTGGTGGTCGTGTTCTAAAATTTTAAGTAGTTTTATGGCTACTGTACCTATGGCTTTCCTTTGAAGTATTGTTTATACTCAATATAATTGTTATATTTATATAACAATATAATTGTTATATTTATATAACTCTGTGGGAGTAATTCTCTAGTGTATAAACCCTCTTTCTCAGAGAGGCATCAGTTCTCAGACAGTATTTTACCTGCTGTTACTGTGACGTGTTTCTAAAACTACTGTATTTAAGAGAACCAAAGGGGAAAAGTGTCCTTTTCCGTTGCTTTATGTACGTAGCAGAATTCTGTATCTTTTTACTTTCAGTAGTAGAATAAAAGAACAAAGCTCTCTTTTCATTAACTTTAACAAACAGGAGAGAAAGAAAGGAAGAATAAACTGGGAAATATTTCTCTATTTGTGACTATTCAGAACTTCAGTAGCCAACTTACATTAATGCTTTATTTTTGTGATGTTAGTAGCACTTTCAATGCTGCATTCTAGGCCGTGGAAGCAGGTGCAGGTACAGACAGGTGCTGTGCATCGTTTGCTTCTCTTGCATACTAACACATTCTCTTCAAACCATAGCATTCTCACTCTGTATTGCAAAATGGATCTAATTGTTTGATAGAATATTTTTAGGAAAAAAGACTTTCCTGTTTTCAGTACTTGTAGAAGATAGGTTATTGCTCCTTTAATTTTCATAAGTTGAGAAAGATGAACATACGTAGCTGTACACTCTCTGTGTTTCTAGATTGGTGAAATTCTCTGCCTGCACTTGAAAAGAAGCCTTTAAGAGGGAAACTATGTTCCTTTGAGTCTCTCTAGAAGGTGAGGAATGAGTCGAATTAAGAACCAGCAGATCAGAAGGCAAAAGCTTTGCCCTGCATATTATGTTTTCTCAAATATTCTGTTAATGAGGGGAAGCTATATGAGGAGCAGCTGAGGTCGCTTGGTGTGTTCAGCCTGGAGGAGACTGAGGGGAGACCTCATTGCAGTTACAGCTTCCTCGTGAGGGGAAGAGGAGGGGCAGGCACTGATCTCTTCTGTGGTCCCAATTCCAGGACCCGAGGGAATGGCCTGAAGTTGTGTCAGGAGAGAATTAGGTTGGATATCAGGAAAAGATTCTTCGTTCAGGGGATCGTTGGGCACTGGACCAGGCTCCCCAAGGCAGTGGTCAGAGCTCCAAGCCTGACAGGGTTCAAGAAGCATTTGGACAATGCTCTCAGGCACGTGGTGTGACTCTTGGGGATGGTCCTGTGCAGGGCCAGGAGTTGGAATTGATGATCTTTGTGGGTCCCTTCCAACTCAGAATGTTTTGTGATTCTGTGTTGATAAATGTGAGAATTTACTGGACATGCAGCTCCTGACAAATATATTGACTGTAGAAGATCAGTATCTACATTATATTACTGGTGTTTCCTAATCATAAGGTACTTTTGATTTTTTTAAGGATAATATGGTGATGATGATTTCCTAAGGATTGATGTTCGGAAAATTTAATATGACACTTTCAGCAGAATTTTGCATTGCAGAACAACACTAGACAATATAATGGAAATAGAATGCAAAGGAATGTCTCCTCTTGGAAAATGTTTTCATATTCTGTCACATTTTGTATTTATGTCAGTAAATTACAGTGAGAGGCTGTACAGAAGGAGATAGAGTAAAAATGCATTGGAAGTTGAGTTTCCTGTTTTGTTTGTTTTTTTTTTTTTTTTAAGGTAATACTACTTTTATCATCACTTTAAATTATTTTATATTGCCTAATTTTTTCAAATAGACTCCATTTCTAAAATAGATTCAAAAATTTGGGGAAAATCATGAGTCATTTTTTAAAAAATATAGCATGATTGGAGTGCTTCAGAAAAGGCTACTGCGTATATGTATGTTTAAAATGCCAAAGCATCTTACTTTAAATGATCAGGGTGCTCACATAAATCTTAATTTGACTGATTAATCAATCCAGATTGAGCTCACTGTGATTTCAGGGGATTGTAAGGGCAAGTGAAGAGTAAACAGCTGAACAAATATTCAATTTATTGATGTCCATATTCAAACATTTGAGGGCTCTCCATTCCTTTAAAGAATTTCTTTTCTCTTAATCAGTTTGTCTGAAACATGCAAGTGAGATTCCAGCCAAAGGGTTGGAATACTAGTTCTTTGAAATAAACAGAAACTTGTAAAAACTTCCTGTTATAGGATGCTTTTGATTCCCAAGACACTCTTGAAACTACTATAGACTGTTTTTTGCATTGAATATTAGAGAAAAAGAAAAAAGTGATTAACTAAAGTTACGTTAGTTAACGTTAAAGTAACAAAAAAAAAAAGCTTATATCTAAAGCAGAATGGTTTGGGATATATTTACCAGTGTCCAGACAAAACTTAAAGTGAAGCAAGAAAAATCTCAGACTAGATCAACAGTTTGCAACATATGTAAAAGCCAATAGAATTTTCATCTAAAGTTTTATAGCTTAAGGTGACAAAACTGCCTTGAGGTACTAATCAAAAAAGTTACTTTTCTCATTCTGACTTCCTTGTAGACCTTTCAGCCTTTTAATGGTCTGACCTGTAAGATGAGCTACAGTAATCAGTGCCTCTCTAAAGTACAATTTTATGCTCACAGGCTGGAGGAACTGGCTGTAATTTGTGCTAATTATGACATTCCACATATTGTCAACAATGCATATGGAGTTCAGTCTTCAAAATGTATGCATCTTATCCAGCAGGTAGGAGCTGTGTATTTCTAATAATATTTTTAGCAAGTATAAGTAAATCTGTGATTGTAGACAACCTAGCAAATTTTATCAGATACTTTGTAGCTTTGAGAGTAATCCCATGCCTGTCTGATATTTGAATAATTTTCTGAGAAAGCAAAACAGACAAAAATAGAATTTAAACGTAATAGTTGTTTCTATTATGTGCTTTTTATGTAACCCTAATTTTTTTTAGGTATTGTGTACGTTCATGTGTCTTTCATAATGGAAAAGTGTCCTTAATAAGCTTTCTTAAAATATTTCCTAAGGTTGTTGACTAAAAGTGGCATAACGGATCATACTTGAATAGAAGTTAAGCCTTCAACAGGATGAGTTACAGATTTTCAATTGAGGGTACAAGATTCTACAGCAGCACTTGATAGATGGTGTCACTTTAAAAATATTGTTGGCACAGAGAATGGCTGAGGAAACTGGTTTAATTTCAGTGTTATGTTCAAAAAAGTTAAATTTCTGTTACTATTTAGTTTGAAGAGGATGTTGCTTGATATCTAAGATCAGTCATGAAACAGAGTTCTTGCATTTTTCCTCTTTGTATTATATGTGCATTGTTCTTCAATATTCTCTTTTCTGTTACCTATTCAAAAGAATAGAGGGTTAAATTTTAATAGGATCCAGAGGATCCTGAACTATTGGTAATTTTAAATGCTGGTCATCTTTTTTTCTGATTGCTAAGACATTACTAACAGGACACAGACGAGCTTAATGTACAATTGTGACAGAAACAGCATGTTGGCATTTCTAAATCTTGAAAGACTGAGGGAATTTGTGAAATAGAAAGTGGTGTATGCTTTATTTGTAATGTACTTAATATATGTTTGTTGTATTTAACTTGCACAAGTTTAGTGAGAAACTAACATGAACGAGGCTGTGGAAGTGCTGGGTTTTGCTGCATGAAGTGTTGTAATGATAAGCATTTCAGACTATAATGCTACAAATACAATTTTTACTGTGTTTGTGTCTGTATTTTTTCTAGACTCGATAGGTTGTTTGTTCCTTGCTTATGCAAATGTATACATTTGAGCTCTGATTTGTTTTACAGTTTTTTACAAAATTTATTTTATGTGCTAGAAAATTTTCTGTTTATGAGAAAGTAGTTATTAATGAATACTTAGGAATACATACATGCTGAGCGCAGTGTGAATAGAACTTACTAGAGTACCACAGGAAAAGGCTTATGAGACCATTTCATGTTGTGCTTTTCCTCTGGTGGTCTCCTGTCAGTTAAATCAAATGGTAGCTGCTGGAATTCAAGTTCCCATCAAAAAGCTGACAAACTTGGAGTGCTTCTTCCTATCTCCTGTTCATTAAACTATCAAAACATAGAACTAATAAATGAGGTTTAAATGGCTCTGCTTTTTTCAGTCTGTTTGCCATAGGTATTAACTCTGTTTCTACTTCTTGCATTTAGTATGTAGTCTTAAAAATATATGTATTTGCATTTATTTTAATATGTATGGGGTGTAACCTACTTTTCAGGTTCTCTTATGCTGCATACTTTTTAATTGTACAGTTCACAGTTGCATGCTACTGAAATTGAAGATGTACTGCAAGAATCTACATTTTTTTGCTTTGAAAATATGAGCTGTTAGGTATATATGTGGGGGATATCTGCTATAAAAGGCTACTTGAATCTTGATTTTGAAAGCAGCCTTAGAAGCAGGAGTGCTGTAACAAGCATGTTTGTTTATTGCAAATTTATATATATATTGAAAAAAGCTTTGCTAATGAAGCATTAACTTGTAGCCTTTTACTGTGAGAGTTGTAAAAAGTGTTTGGGGTTGAACAGTTTTAACTATATAATTCCCATTAAATTTTGAGGGGTTTCTTTTTCGTTGTTGTTGGTAAAAGGAGCTACACTTAGACTTGCAGGAACTAAAATCAATATTTTAAATCACAGTAAAATTGGAATTTGTAAGGTACTATTGTAAGCAGACAACGGTACTAATAGTAAGCAGTGCTAAAAAAGGTAATACCATAATTTTTATGTTTTGATCAGAAATGCGGTATCTGAGAGTTTCAGGGATTATATTTATTTTAGCTACACTTTTATATAATTATGATGCTATCACGTTTCCTTTTTTCTAATGTATGTTGTGGATTTTATTTTTTGTCCTTTTTGATTAAGGGTGCTCGAGTTGGCAGAATAGATGCTTTTGTTCAGAGCTTGGACAAAAATTTCATGGTTCCAGTAGGTGGTGCTATCATTGCTGGCTTCAACGAGTCCTTCATTCAGGAGATCAGCAAAATGTATCCAGGTAACTAGTTCGTGGACTGATTTCAGCCATACAAAATAACTGTAGAAAACTTGATTATCAGCTTTCTTTCACATAAAATTTATTTTTGCCACTTTAATCTGTATATTGGGTTGGTTTTTTTTTTTTTTTCAGGAAGAGCATCTGCGTCTCCTTCTTTAGATGTCCTCATTACACTTCTGTCTCTGGGAACCAGTGGCTACAAAAAGTTACTGAAAGAGAGAAAGGTAAGCTTTTTGGCAAGCAGTATTTTCTTGAAGTCAGCTGTTAACAAAGTCTTGTTGCAAAACTGCTTTGTATAGTAAATCCAGTTTCTGTCTAGAAAGCCACTGAACTTATTCTGAGCTCAGAGCTCTGAATCTGGAAAGTCAGTATGATATAATTACTTCGTGTCTAAATGGTGCTTATAAGTGAGCATGATTTCCATGTTGTTGTTTGTTCAAACTGGGAAGCTAAACTGAGGTCCTGTACTATCTCGTACAGTGTTCATGTTTGTTGTTCCTAAGTGTGACTAATACAGTAGAATATTGTCCACAACAACTTAAACGGAGAAGTGCTGTACTGTGTTATCATGGTCACACTGCTTCCAGGACAGAAGTTTGGACACTCAGAGTAACTTAGGGTTTGTGCTTTTCCTTTTTTGTCCCTATTGTGCCTTTGTGCTATGATAGTGCTTAATTAAATGTTTGGGTACCACAGTCTCTGGAGAATCACAGCTTTTAGTTGGGTTATAAATACTGTGCATTGCCACAAAAAGATAAAAATACTATCATTTTAGGTATTCATCTAGACACACAGCTAAGTTTCTTCTCTGCTTTTCACAGACTATGGGTTTTAAGTTGGGTATAATGGCGCTGCACAAAAATCCAGTGGATGTCAAGTTGAAATTTGTGTATCTTGAGTTATCCTTAATTCTGGAATTAATACATGCCTGATTTTTCTCTCTTTATATAGTAATACAGAAGATTCTTTTTATAGAGGCTTTATATAAGGAAATGCTGTGAATTAAGTACTATTAAATTAATAATTTTAAACTGTGCATTATCTGTTTAATTATTTTATTTGAAGACTATGTTCCAAGTGTTTCCTGCTGACAGCTTGCTGCTGTCTCTGATTATGTAGCAGAGCAGTAGTTCTGGATGCTGTGACTTACTTCTAGCTGCTTATAGAGGTATCCATAAATTCTGTACTGGAACTGAGATCCCATGGGAATAGCTAGACTGTAGAAAACCAAATCAACTTCGTGGCCTTACAATGAGTAAGAAGTTATCTGTGCAAATAAAGTGGAAACAGCTTGTGAAACACTGAGAGCAGTTACCACTTTTGCCTATACTGCAGCATTTTATTCTGGACTGTTGTATGTATTGCCATGTATGTTATATGTCTTCATTAAAAGCAAATTGTATTTTTTGCTCTTATGTCCAAAGGAATCTAAAATGAATCTATTTTCTACAAAGGTGATTTTGATGTTAGATTTCTACCAGCAGCAGATGTATAAAAGGCAGTAGAAATATTGTCCGAGTCATAAATAGTAATTCTTTCATGAATGTCTTAATGAATAGCTGTATACTTTGAGTCATCTCATTTTCTTGGAAGTAGAATTCTAAAGTGAATAAAGTATAGTATTTTTCCAACTTCAGGTCTTTTTATTTCAAATGTGAGTATACTCTATAAACAGAGCCTTATATATGGCATAAATATATTTCTTTTATTGGATTTGCTATAGAAATAGAAACATTTTTGCTTACATCTGTTTGTCCCTGAATTGTAAAAATGCAATAGTGATAGTTTATTGCCTGTGCTCTGAGGAAGCAGAGGCAGAGCTATTAAGATTCCAGCAGGAACTATTTATAGCTTGACATTGAGTACTCCTTTCTATATTGGTGCAGCTGCACCTACTCACACAAAAAAAATCAGCTATAAAAAACTTCAGGTATTTTTTTTCTTTCTCTTTTTACCTGATCCTTGTTCGCGTGGGTGTTACTTCAGGTTATTTGAGCTCAGGCCAGAAAGATCAGAATATTACTGAGAAGAGATGAGTCTCACACAAGCAAGGAAAGAAATACCCTGCCCAGTTTTATTTTTACACAGATTAGCTGTTTAATACAGGAAGGGACGAGATTATGTGAGGGAGAGGAACGTGTACATGGAGTGGGATTTTTCTGACAAGCTGGAAGTTGTGGAGTGTGCAATTGCCCAAGAGTATGAGATTATATGTAGTGATATGAAGGAGTACTGAATTTTCAGTATTCCTTTTCATATGTTTATGTGATGGTTAAAACAGTGGTTTTCTGATCTCAATAGCTGATTCTAGGTCCTTTTGCAGTGCAGATAACAGCTGGTCCATAGTCAAATTTGTTAATATCTTTGCTTTTAAAGAACTCACAACATTATGTGAAGGTTGTGTTTTTATAGCAACTTTTGATGCCTCAGTACAGGTTATGTTATGTCCTATATTTTGCATTTCTAGGTCCTAAAAGTTGCTATTTTCAAATATCTCTGTGTGTGTCTAAACCAGGCCATGTGAAATAAATATAGTTGTTGCACTTTGTAATGGCATAAACAACAGGCTTAGTTGTTATCTCAAATTTTATGGAGAGCAAGAACCCTACATTCAGGGTTTACGTTCAGAACCCTATAGGCCAGGTTTAATACCTGCTATTATCCAATATGGTCCTTTTAATCCACTTAACTAATTATTATAGTGTTATTGAACAGGTGATGGTTTTATTTTCTTCAGCAGTTACGGATTTCCTCATTAGCCTTTCTTTAACCTAACAATCAAGATAATTTTCACTTTCTTAAATCCATTTCTGTGTTACTTGGGATGTGATAGAGCTTTTTATATTGGTATTCATCTGTCTGCATACTTTCTGAGAATAAAACAGGAGTTATTTTTATGTCCTTATGGAGTATCTATCTAAAATATTTAAAATCATACAGAGTGGGAGGAAATTGTTTGGGTTTTACAGTTCAGGAAAAACTGGATTTATGTTTCATGAGTTATCATTGATGTAGTTGTTCTGATTAGAATAATTTATTTGTACAGTTCAGCGTGAGTTTGTGTTGCTGCTCTACTGAGGATGGAAGAAGAGGAAAGCCATTTAATGAGGGATATTAAAAATGTAAAAAAATCAGCTATTCTCAAAGCAAGATAGACATTTGTTACTCCTGGGTTTTTTCGTAGTCAGTTTGCTACACTGTAGCATGTCAAACATGAGCAGATTGCAGGGTTTTCCTCATGCAAAGTATATGTAACCATATTCAAACTTTAGAATAGCTGGAGGCAAATTAGTTTTAAGTGAACTGTTTTAAATGATGTTGTGTAGTTAAAAAAATGCCAAGCATGAATGGAAATTTCAGAGAGGCCTCCATATTTGGAGCCTGTGTTGGCTCCAGGGTCACAGGGAGCCTGAACTCAAGGTCTCACAAGTGCTGAAGAGAAAATGTGTTGATTGCTGTTGTTAAGAAAGACCTTTAAAAAAATGTGAACGTTAGTGTTACCTAATCAGATTGGCAAGATTTACTGGGCACTTTGTTAGATTTACACATATGTTAGATATAGATGATATAAAGGTTTAAAGGTTCTGTAATTCATTTCATATTTTTTAAACTTTCTAGTATAAATCCAGAATAAAATTCCTGCAGTGGAAGAGAATCCGAGGGGGATGTGTGGTATATGCAGGTGTCACACACAAACACGTATAGTTTGTCATGTGTTTGGCTGCATTTCGAGAAAGGAAGGCTTCTTCTGGGCTCTCCTCGGCTGGCAGGTCTCCATGCTCAGCACTGCAGCTTCTCTGCTGGGGCGTGGTGCACCAAGTGGTCTGGTCAGATCACAGCTCGGATGCAGCTGGGCGTTCTGAGGCACAAAGCAGAAGAGAGGCTGTGATGGCTGCATTATAAAACAGCTGCTGCTGCAAAGTAAGATGGGACCAGATGAGTCTCAGGCAAGCACAGGAGAGCTGGCAGTCTGTGTCTAGTGTGAAGAGGCTGTAAAATGACTCTTGCGCAGTGTCCTCTTCCGCGCCATAAGCAGCTCTGTGCCTGTTCCCTGAGGACAGCTCGTCTTTTCACATGAGAGTGACGCAGGGAGGAAGGCAGAGTGTTACAGAATCACAATGTGAGCAAGCTGGGTGGTTAGAGCCAGCTAGGGTAGTTTCAACCCTGCACAAAAACTTTTCTGGCCTTCGTCAGCTGGTATGGGACTGATGGCATATTTATTACCCCCATCTTCTTTTTCTCTGGAGTTACTGGCTTTTTCCTTACTTGTTTCTCTCTAGTTATTTTCATTTGCAAGAATGGTGCCTATCACAATGCAGCAACAAATGAAGAGTCACCTGTACTAGTGTAGGTTCTATTAAAAGTAGTTTTATAATGTAAATATAGTATGATTCAAATATTTTTAATGATTGTTACAACACTTCTTGAAAATAATTTTGTATATGTATGTGAAAGTAGACTGTTTTGACCAAACAATTGAGTTATTTGGCATATTTGATGCATACAGTGTTGTTGACTTGTTCTTTGCTTTTTAAGGTGTTTTGTTGGCTTAGGTGCTGGAAGAACCAGAAGTGAAAGACATTTCCACATAGTTTAGCGTTCATTTCTCTAGCCTAATGAGGTTTAGTGATAAGTTTCTAAGGTGAAGGAGTGAATTAAATAACGAAATTTAACTGACATTTAGCGCTTGGGTTGTTCAGTGTAACTTTAGCATAATAGTTAGCTTCACTGGAGAAAATTTGAGTGCCTGCTACAGAAAATCTATTATGTACGAGCTCAATTATATATGATTGCTTAGGGTGCTTATAATTTTTCCATATAAGAGAAATATTTTATAATGGAGGTTTGTTATAGATTTGACCTCACAAAAATACTGATTTAATCCATTTTTAGGAAAGGCAGTTAATCTATTTTGCAACAAACTTCTGAAACTATAAAATATCTAGAGGGCTTTCAATGGAAAGATTCAGAATAGTGTTGTTCATAAAAACAGGAAACTTTGAATTTGTGTTCATGTACCTTCAGTCAAACTGAAGAAAATACATACTTGGATTTTTTTTGCCATCCTTCCATTTTCCTTTCTTTCAACAAATTCCTGTGTATGTAAAGGCTCATCTAGTAACCTAATTTCATTGAATAGATTTAATTAAATTTAATACATATATGCAGTGGGTAACTTTTTATACCAGCTTTCTGTAATACTTCCAGTATTCTTTTCAGCAGTTCTTTCAGTAATACTGTAAGAGATTTATCAGAAAATTCTCTAGATACAACACACTAAAATTATTTGGAAATTGGTCT
>VYZQ01005274.1:0-11817 GCA_013400655.1 Mystacornis crossleyi | reverse complement strand
TGTCTGATTTACCTTTGAGGGCAACACTCATTTTCCATTGATTCTAGGGTGACAAGACTCCTTATTTAGGTGTGGAATTTAAATTACCTAATGTGGCATAGATTAATTCAGGTCATGTTCTTAAAACTCCACAATACCTTTCTCAGTAAAGGCAGTAAACAAAGTGTTGAATTTATACCACCATAAATGGAGAAGCTTTCAGAAATTATTCTGTGTGAATGAGATCAGACTGCCTTTGTTCTCCTCCATCACATATAACTCTCAGCACATNAATTCAGGTCATGTTCTTAAAACTCCACAATACCTTTCTCAGTAAAGGCAGTAAACAAAGTGTTGAATTTATACCACCATAAATGAAGAAGCTTTCAGAAATTATTCGTGTGAATGAGATCAGACTGCCTTTGTTCTCCTCCATCACATATAACTCTCAGCACATTGCCTTCTCGAAAGATGTATAGTTTAATTTAAAACAGCATCATTTCAGCAACATGAAACAGCACTTTCCCATTATTAAGTATTTTCTGAGACAGCACAAGATTATCCATTCACATCCTTTACGAGAAGAGTGTTCATCACATACCAGCAAATTTCTTCTCACTAAGGAAAATCAAGGTCCTGACATTTGAAAATTGTGCTTTGTAGATTATTTTGAATATGTGTTTGTTTCTATACCTCCTTTTATGGGCTTATAAATTTATCAGACAGCCTATAAGGTAGTTTTGATTAGAGTTACAGAGCAATTTATATTTTTTACACTACTAAGATACATTTCCTTTTGTCACCAAATAGCAAGAAGAGTAATCTTTAATGATCATTTGAGATATTTACTTCCTGTAATTTCTTCTGTTTTGGAATATTCAGGATAATTAATTGGTAATAGTTTTATGATAGTAGATGACAGTATTTTGTTCCTGTTGAAATCAATGTCACAACATTCACTGAGGTCACCAAGAAGACATTGTTCCACTTATGGTCCAATTCTGAAAATCTCAAAATTTACAGACTTGATCCATAATTCATAGTCCATATTCCACACTGAAATATGGTATTTGAGACTGTAAGTCTCCAGACAGACTCGTCACTTGGCAAACATCCCATTCATCATGAGATTTAAGCAAATCAGGTTTTAGTCTGAACCAAATCTAAAAAGGAGTAGAGAGGAAGGAATGAAAGCTTATGATAACAGTTCTGACCATAGAACTGTTAAGATTTACTTATTCAGTACTTACCCTCTTGAGGAAAATTTATATGTAAATAAAATGAAATAATCTTGATAAATTACTAAGTCACCTAAACAAATACCACCGTTTCTAATTACAAAGTATTCCAACATATGGAACCCAACATATGCGCCACTTGCAAAAGTGGTAATTTTTGTAACTTACAGAAATATTGATAACATGTTTTCATCCTTAATCTTGCACTGTGCACTTCAAATGTTTTCAGGAAATGCAGTATTATATTCCAGTTAGTGTATGCTTAAGTTCATCAAATAAATAGTGTCTCCAATACTAATAATTGACTGTAGGACAGGAGTTTGCTACCAGCTATGCCATTATGTTTCAATGGCAAATGAAACCATTTTTACAGTTTAAAAAAATTCTGATCCATGACTGAAGCCTTACAAATCAGTTAACAATAACTTTATAAAATCTGAAAAGCAATTTTTGTTTGAATTGCATTCTAGGACTAAAAGAATAGTATTACACTGTCAAATGAGTTGTGCCATATATTTTAAATAATTGAGGATCTTGTACAAATATTAAACTCTGAATCTGGCAAATTAACTGTTCAAACATAAATCTGATGAGGACTGAATGCCAGCTGCATGCAAAAAGGGTGAAGGAACCAATCTGACCATGATACTGAGAATCATCTCCACAGATGTTGCTCTTGGAAAAGCCTACTGGGAGTACAATAGAGGCATTTAGATGTGCTCAGAGACTATAGATTTATCCTATTTGATAGAACTCTGAATGCCAAGACCTATGTGTATCTCCCCAGAGCCAATGTCACTTACGTACAAAGTAAGTAATTGAAATGTTTTCCTTGGTGTTTATTTTTCTTATGCTTCCAAATACTATTTAGAGATAAGCACTTAAATAAAGCCTGCCTTTTTAAAAAAAAAATACACCAGAATCTTAGCTGTGTCATAATTGGACAGTTCAAACAACAATATAGTACAAATAATTATCAACATTTAACAGAGAGAGAAAAAGGAAGAAAAGATAAAGTACTGAGACTAGTTTTCATGAGTGTATTTATGAAAGTGTAAATCGAAGTGTCAGAACACTTTTCAACACAATGGGCCTAAACAGACATGTTTTTCAAAAGGGTCAAAACAATTCTCAGAGTTTATTGACAATCTTAAACATTATTATATGGAGAAAGGGAGCTTAATGTTTGCGTCTATGTAGTGACCATTCTTCTTCTGAATTCAAGTAATAGAAGAGAATTTTAAGAATAACTCTGTATACCCACAAAATCCTACCTTCAGCTGCCCTAAAACATCTGACAGAGAAAAGCCTTTTTATTTGTTTCGATTTTAGACTGTAAATCCTGGAAATAGAAAGTAAATTCTGAAATTTCTTCTGTCAAGTACAAACTTTACAGACATCAATACTTTAACATACAATCAAAAATGGCTTCAGAGAGAAGTCAGTTTAAAAGAATGATACTTGGAAACAAAACTTTCACTAAAATGTCGATGTATATTAACTTGTTTAATCCTTCCTTCAACATGGCACTCCATGTAGCCAAGGGTGAAACATAGGTCTGAAGTGGAATACACAGCTACTGCTAGTAAATGACAGGTAATTTACTCTAAGTGAGACCACAAATTATCAATAGTTTTATCATGGTAGAGGCCTGTATTGCCATACTAATTACTGTCTGAGAAAGAGGTACTTTTATCTAGGTTGCAATGAGATACCTCAAGCATATGAAATGTACATATGGGAGGGACAAAACAGCTGGCTAAGACAGGGACAAAATGGTAAGACTGGAAGAAAAGAGAACTCCTTTATATTAAAATTCAGCAAGGGTATCTGTAATCTCTACAAAGAAAACTCACTGCACTTTTGACATCGCCCAACACTTACCACCCAAATAAATAACAATTACACGCGTATTTCAATATAATAAGCTCTGATTCCAGCTCCCACAAACCAACTGAAGCATATTTCAACACAATTCCACTTGTAATAAAAAACAGATGGTACAGAAACTAGATGCCTCTTTGTGATCTGATATACACATCTGCAGATATTTACAATATGCATGCATTTCCAGAGAATGCTGAGCAAGTTAAATTGGGAAATGGGAGTTTTGTTTCTTAGTGGGCATGCGCAAACAAGGAGTCTGACTCAAGAAGAAAACGAGCTGTGACAAAGATACAACTATCTTATCAGGCCTATCTGTTTTCAAATAAATATCATATTAGAGCATCGTTTTAAAGAAACACCCATCATGATAAAAACCAGACCACCTTGGAAATAGTTTGCTGCAGGGAAACATCACTCAAATGAGAGGTGGCTGAGGGTCAGGTGATTTTCAGATCTCTCCCCTCTCTGACAAAAGACCTGAGGTTAGCAATGGCTGTCCTTCAGAAATTCATTATAGAGACAAGCAAAACATCCCACAGCAACACAGGGCTAGAGATTTATTTGAGGTCTTCTAAATCTCAGATAGCATTTTATGCAGGCATCAACAATAAACCATTGCCAATGGCATCACATAGTTGCACTGGTCCCAGGGAAATTATGCACAAAAATCAGCAGAGAAATGTGTTACAACAAAGAAGTATGTAAGAATCTCACTCAAAAAGAGAAATTCTTGCAGAACCTCTAACACAAGAGGTATAGAATAAAACAGTTCAAGAAGTCAATATGTTAACAACCTTCAAAATTAGGTTATGTTGAGGCAGGTCGAAACTACACAAATTTAACTTGCTCATTTGAGGGATCTTGCTAGTTTCTTAGATTTCATCTCATTTCTTTTTCTCCAGATAATTTACTTCAGGCTCACAAAGGGTACCACATTGTCAGGAGAATTAAGACTTCTCTTTCGTCAAACACCAAACCCCAATTTAATTACCACATCTCTGACATATCCTAGAATGACATTTAATATCAGAGTCCTTTCCAGTCGTGGGCCCGTCTGCTCAAACTGTAAATAAGAAACTAGATTTACTCAAATGTTCTGTTTCCTCCCACTACGGGGATGATGAACAGCCCTAAATCTCAGCTCATGTTTATTTTGCACCACTATAGTAACCAGTGAGACATTGACAGAATGCATCAGTAAACCTGTCCAAGGGCGCCAATAATCACCATTGGGAACACGACCAGTTTGACAAGTATAATTTCATATAAACCATAATACAATCATCAGATGGTAAATACTTTCTGGAACTAACCATTTGGGCTGGAGTCAAACTGGTGAGCTGGAGGTGAAAAGCTCTCTGTTCTATTACTAATCCCCTGAGCTATAGAGGCCCCAGCTGGTACTTCTGCAAAGGTTCACACAGCTTTTTTGAAAGGCCGCAAAAGTAGTTACGATATCTTTTTAAAGAAAAACAAATCAAAACAGAAAAACCCCCTTCCAGTTTCAAGAACAGTTACATTTTTTCTTAAAATAATCTCTCTGAAAGTAGCAGACTGTACACCTTTTACAAGAATAAACAAACTTCTCTAATATTTATCCACAAATTGGGAGTCAGAGATAATTAGTGCAAATTTCTGCTGACCAGCAGCATTTATTCTATAAACTTTGGATATCCTAAGTGGTCCATCAGTGAACAACAGATATCTTCAATCTGTCTAATCTCTTCATGGGGCATGTTTTGTTTCCAGGCATGAATGCTACTTGGTGAAATTTCCCCTTCATAAGGAAGATAGAAAAGACTGGTGGAGGTGGCAAATAGTATTTGGTTTAAGCTAGCAGGAGGAAGAGGAATACCAAGAAAGGCAAAAATTGTTTCAGCCGTCTTCTGAGGATAGCTCACAATATCTTCAAATTTGACCATCTGATAATTTGTTGGCAGCAAGTCCCTGTTTATTCTCATTGCTGCTGCTGTGTTTGCTAGCCATAAATAAGACAAAACAGAAATAGCATTTGAATTAGCATTTGAAATTTCTTTTCTTAGTGATTCAAACTCAGAGGCATAGCCTTCATTTAAACTACATTTTTCTTTACCATTTTCCCCTTTAAACATCGCAGCCACGTGTTGTGGAATATTTTTCAAGGAGTAAAGGCTTGGCTTATTTTTGTATAACATTGAATAGATCCATGCCCGTGGGTCCCTTACTACATATAATGCTCTCATTGATGGTCCTAAGATTTCCTGAAAGAAGGGAAGCTTTAAGGTCCAGCTCCCACTGCTTAAACTAAGCACAGGCCGTGCATTAGGATAATAGATGAGATGTCTTCTCAGTTCCCTAACATATTCAGCATCTTTTTCTTGACTCCCTCTTGCCCTGCTTCTTTGCTCTGACAGGGATTCTCTCTTTTTGGACCTTTTCTTTTTGTCTTTACTTAATGCAGAATGCTGTGCAATTTTACTTCTGCTAGCTTCATATAAATGAATGTTTTGTAAGTGCAACTTTGTGTCTCGAACTAGAGACTGGAGCCACCCTTGGATAAGACGAAAATTACCATTGTGGACATCAGAAACCTTCCATTCACATGGATCTACAAAGGAATCAATTTCAAATTCAGTCTCAGGAATTTCAAGATAGGGTGTAGGTATCCTGATGTATAAAAAGTCACTGGTATTGAAAAACAGCTGTTTTAAAATTTCTGCACCAGAAATGGGAAGTGAAGTAATGATAATATCTGGCAAAACAACGGGATTTCCTTCTAACTGTTTGGCTTTATTGCCTTTATCATGTTCTAGCCTTGTCATATCACTGCTCCACTTTGCACAGATGGGCTGAGTACACATGCTCCACACATCCACCAATTCAATGAGCCACAGTGTGACAACCAGTATCAGGATCCAACGCAACATTTTACTGAAGGATATGTAAAACCGCCACTGAAAAGCCAGTATGACCAAACTGACACCCAAAATTAACCCTGCAATTATGTTCACTTTGAATTCAAAAGGGAAAACTACCCTATTATTTTTCATCTCTTTTTTCACAGAATCAGTACCGAGACCAAACTTGGTTACTTTATTTTCATGAACTACTTTAGCAAAACCACCAAATCCCAAGTAATCAAACCTTGCCTTTAAATTCTGATACTCAGTCACAACAGAGATGGTATTTTCAGTGTTGTTGACACTGAGCGAAATCTGAAATCCAGATTTTGCATTATCCATGAGTCTACAGTTAGAGACATTGACATACGGGCCATAGAAAAGGTAAACAATCCTTGTAAGTGTGTTTTTCATTGGAAAGGTAACATTTACAAACTGAGTCCATCGCTTTTTGAATTCAGCAGCTTGTTCAGCCTCCTGTATCCTGGCAACAGGACTACTCCCACGATGATCAAACCAAAACATCTTGTAGTGGGCATCCCACACATCCATCATAGCTCCATTGTACTTGTTCTTAAATTTATAGGGTATGTATTTAAAATCAATGTCAAGATTATGAAAAAAGGCACTGACTGAATTAATAGGAGAGTCTTCCTCCTTCTCGATATGGTCAACTACTAACAATGTCTGAGAATTTAAGAGCAGCAAAACGCGATACACACTTTTCAGTTTCATTGCTGATGTGTAAGCAGATACTGCCTCACCACTCACAAACATCATGTCACCAGCCTGGGAGGCTGTTATAATTTCTCCAGTTGAGTCTCCAGCCTCGTCACCAATCCACTTCAGCCACTGGGCACACTCACCAAGCTGTCCTTCCCAAGGCTGGTTGCACTGGCTCGTAGGAGATGGAGCAAAGACCAAGACATTGTTCAGGTGGCTCAGTTTAGGTCCATAAAGAGCCTCAGATACAAACACCTGTCCATTGGGAGCAAAAGTGAAGGAGTTCTGATCAGGATGTTCGTGTCCCGGATTGAAACTTCTCCACCCATCAATCCATCTATAGGGTTGAAAGTGAACAATATCATAGACAGCACGTCCACCAAGTTTCCCAGACTTGAAGGATACAAAGGTGTTTGTCTGACTGTTTGGCAATCCAGCCCCGTAAGTAACAACTCCCCAGTTAGGAAACACATGCATTTTAGCAGTACCATAGTCAGGAGGTGGCTGAGGAGTGATTTCAGCAGCATACCATATAAATTCAGTATGTAATGTGCTCCACCTCTGTGCAGTGGATGGCACCATTGGCCCATCCTTGGGTCTGTGTTTTCTAATTTGCTGTGCCAGCCAGTTACCAGCTCCATTCTTCAAGATGAACTTATCCAAGAAAACCAGCTGGCTCTCAGGACCATAAAACCAGTTGTAATTAGAATCTGCAACGCCCACAGTCCTCTGGAAGCCTGGCAATAGGGTGGCATAGTAAAACCAAAAGTGCGTTTTCAGCCAGTTATTCTCCAAGTTGTTAATACCAAAGTGGCGCTGGGCCAGGAAAACATACTGGGTTACTGACTTGGCTGTATAACTCCCATAAGCTACTCCCTCATCCAGAGACCCATCTACAATATGATTGAGCAGAAACATTGTTTTCTCCATCACATCAACAACAGTGTGTTTCCAAATATTTGCCTGAGATCCTTTGTCCACTCCTGCAACTAAAGCCCCAATAAGCAAAGCAAGCATATTGGTTGCTTGGTGATTATGGAGAAGCTGCTTTCCCCAGGAACGAACCTTGGAGTACTCATACATTTCCTCACTCACAGACCATATCTTCTCCAGGTATTTTTGCCTTCTCTCATTTTCCAGTGAATTATACAAGAAGTCAAAAGCAGTGGCAAATCCTGTTAGGGAGTGGCCGAGTGGCACTTCATCTCCAGGTGCATTCTCAACCAACCAGTTTTTGTAGCCAGCCATTCTATCCATATATTCTAAGGCAAAATCAAATGCAGCTTTATCATCGGGGCTCAGCAAACAATAGAACGCTAGAGGTGGCAGGTTGTTACCATAAATCTCATTCCACTTGGCCGCAAAATCAACGTGCTTGGGTGGAGGTAGGTAATATAAAGGGTTGGACAGCATAACCATCACCGCACTTCTGATGGCTCTGAAGAGATGTAAATGGCTTGTACGAGCCTTCTGCCTCAGGGCCTGAACATCCTGAGCGTCAAAATACAAGCTTGGATGAAGAACTGTTCTTTTCAGCGTCTGCTCAGCACTAAGACCTTCAAGTTGATGTTTTTCGTATTGATCTACATTTTCTATGAATGTCACCCAATCAGAGTAATTGCTTACAGATTCTTCAAAAGTGAAGACATCAAACATCATTAATGCTAGAAATAAAGTATGTCCTGTGAACATCAGAGCCATGATCCATTAGGCAGCTCCTCTTCCCCACACATACATTTCTTCACAAAAAACACTGTTCAGATATTGAACTTTCATCCAGTTAGTAAAAAAAAAAAATCTTAAGGCATATCTTTTGGAGAAAAGACATTGTAATCTGTGCATTACAACAAAGGCTCAGATTACTTGTAATCTGAGATACAACATTGAAATGCCAAGGCTTTTGAAAAGTTAAATCTCAGGTGCCTTGTCTGTTCACACTTTTCTCAAACACAACACTACAAGCATAAACACTAAAATCAGGGAAAAAGTAAAATCTCTAAGATATGCATATAAAGCACAGGTCGACAATGCACAGTAACAGACTGAAACAGTATCTCTTGGTAACTTGAAAAACATGATCTGAAAAGGGAATTGGAGTCATAAATTTGCTTTTTTAAAAAGCTTTCAGTCAGGCCAAATTCCACTTTTAGAGCTGACAAAAATTCCACCGATCACAGAATAATATAATTTATTCAAAACAATGTGTTATATTTGATAAAGTAGGGAATATACAGCACTGGAACATAGACTCCAGAATTGAAGTTACTGTCTTCGGTCTTTGCCTCTTCTTGATTTCCTTACACACTCTTTCCATCTTTCTCTTTTGGGATTCATGGAGGGATGTGAAGGAAAACAATAATTTAAAAAAATCAACATAGATTCTTCATTAGATCCTTTTGTTGAAACTGCAGTGCTTTTAACCACTATTCCTCTCTGTTTGTGAAAGATGCATCTCAATTAGGAGTCATAGAGTACTGACATATTTTCAACTCTTTTTTAATCTTTCTTCAGCCAGTGAAGCCCAAATTTGGCCTCAATGATTCAAAAAATCCTGCTCCTTCCATTATGATGCAAAAGGAAAACATGTGAAAGAGGCAGAAAGCCAGTACTTTCTTGTCAGAAGAGCAGTTTCAGGTTTCCTTTCACTTCACATGTTGGTTCTTTCTGCGGAAACAGAAACAAAAGTTCTCTGAAGCTGTGCAGATGTCAGAATATAGTTAAAGTACTTTGGTTAACAAAGTGCTGCTAAGTTTGTAGGAAAGATGAATTCATTCAACTTTTCTTTTAGGAAATTAAAAAATAAGAAAAAGAGCATTTTCAAAGTTCCACAAAATTTACCCTTGGCAAAAGAGCAATTTAGACTGGCTACTCAAGCTCACTTTATTTCACCTTTTCCAGGGTGAACATGAGGTCTCAGGGAATATTTTCCAGCTACGCTACCAGGAGCTACTCATGGAAATAAATCTGACACACGCCACCGAAATTCAATTCAGCTCGAATTAAAATAAAATTATACGTCTATTTATACCAGGCGAGCGGCTCTGCCGGCGAAAGGACGGCGGGAAGCAGGAAACCCGGCAGACAGACCCGAGGGGGCCCCGCCGCGCCGGCCCCGGACCGAGCCCGGCAGAGGGCGCCCGCCGCCACCGCGCCCCTNGCGGGGCTCGGCGGGAGCGCCCGGGGGCAGGGCCGGGGCCAGAGCGGGGGGGCCGCGCCTGGCAGCGGCGCAGACGGCGGGGGGAGGCCGGAGAACGCGGTGACCCGGTGCAGCGGGTCCTGGTACGGGGAGCGGGGAGCAGAGGAGGTGCGAGGGGGCTCGTGGAAGAAGAGCTGCCGCGGTGGGTCACCCCCGTGGCCGGCCGACAGCCACCGCCCCGCCGCGCACCGGACTCAGCAGCTCCCGGCCGGGGCAGCTTCAGGACCGGACGCGGGCAGGGCTGGGCTGGGCTGGGCAGGGCAGGGCAGGGCAGGGCAGAACAGAGCAGTAGGAGCTGCCGTTCCTGTGGCTGACAACTTTGTGAGAGCGGAATAACTACCCAACAGTGCCCGTGTCTCAGGGACAACGGGGATACGCATCGTCTGCTTTGTTTGCGGCCGTCACACTTCTTCATAACTACGTTCACTGCGCTGGCACTTCGTTTTATGCGATGCATTAAAATGGTTATCATTCAGCTTTAGCTGAAGGCTTCTGAAGTAAAATATAAAGGCGTCATGAGGTGTGAAATCCTCTTCCGCTCATCTCGGTCGGGGTCAGTGAAGGGCCAGCAGAAAATACTTGCCTGACCCCCTGGTGCTGTGGTCCGCCCACAAAATTCAAGAGGTATAATACCGTTCTCGGGTTTGAGTCACAGTCTGGGTTGCTGGTGATGACTTTTAGAGCCTGATTTTGTGACCTGATGTGATACCAAGTTGTTCTTCTGCAGTCGAGTGCAGGAGACGAAAGGGTGTGACATTTTGGGTGTGTTACCACTTACTATGTTTATAATCTGTATTTCAAAGGATGTGGGTTTTAATCATCTCAATTAGCATAATTTTTTTCCCAGGCACAGCCTATATTCTTTTACTTTTCATTTGCCCCCATACCTAGAAAATACAGTTGCATATTTAAGTATTGCTTAAGCTACTCAATGTGTAACTATCTTGAAATGAATATATGGATATATAAAGGCCATACATTATGGATACTGATTCTGTTTGTTTGTGCTACAGAGTGCACCTTAGAAGGATTAAATTATTAAATTATGCACATTTACATCAGTGATGAACTGTGCCTGAAACCATCCTAATCTCTCAGATGTGCCCTATAGACTTGGCTTAAGAGGAAAAAATACTGATTATTGCCTGGATCATATCTTCCCATCAGAAGAAATTTGCATAATGAACAAAGATCAGCACATAATTCCCTGACCTTGAATCTTTTACAGCTGTGCCTTTTCATGCTACCAGGGAACTTATTCCAGGAGGAGAGCAAAAGGAAATGGAAAGCAACGATAGAGGCCAAGTTCCCCTTTAAGTCTGAAGAAACTGGGTGGAACATGCTACAAATGAAAACCTCCCAGGTCTTTCCTTCTATTCTCATTGTACCCATTACATTTTTTTCCCAAGGCTGGCCCATTCTGGAACATATTAAAGTCTCAGAGAATGAGTTCTCCCATAAATTGTCAGGCAATTCAGAATGAGCAGAGTATGTGTAGGACTTATGTTAGGTTAAAAGCAAGAGTAAAGCTCTCCCAGGAGCCTTTCTCACTCCGTGGGACCTGTGCTGTAATCATTACATATACGGTGTTCAATTGCAATGTGATATTTGTGGAGAAGCATGAACATGAATTACTGACTGGCCCTGTATATTCACAAATGGTACCATTTCTAAAAAGTCTTATTTATAAGGCAATGAAAACATTCGTAAGGCATTGCACTTTTTCTGTGGCAGCTTTTTCACATTAACAAAGATGCACTGGCAAAATAGTTCAGACTCATTTTTTGCTAAGCAGATTGCAAAGCAGGAGTGTCTCTAACCGTGCATGATTTCAGACAGTTTAGGCTACTTAGTTTCTGTCATTTTCAAGTTACTTTGCTTCAAATACAGGCCCTCAAAAAAAACCCCAAAACCA
>VYZQ01005272.1:68333-78949 GCA_013400655.1 Mystacornis crossleyi | reverse complement strand
GGTTGAATCCGCAGTGTAGCAATGCAGCGCTGTGGATTTGGAAAGATACAACTTGTCTCCCTGGATTCACCACCTCGTCCCTACCAGGTGTCCCCTATCAACTCACTGCATTTATTTAGGGAGAGATATGTTTGTGGATCTTACTGGAGGGTGTGTAGATACTGAAGAAATTGTAGCTACTTACCTGCTTTAATGACTGGTGGTTTGAGTTTACCTGTGTGCTTGAATCTGTTTAATAACTCGTGTCTTATATCTACATCTTGTGATAAGTCATTACATTTAACAGCTTTTATTATTGAGATATTGTTGAGATACTTCCTGTGAAACTGTTCTATAAACATAAAAAAACTTGAAATAATGTGAGGGGAAAAAGAAAGCTTTGTTTTCCTCTGCTGGTCCATTTATTGTGGAGTTGCTGCTGCTTGCTAAATAAATATGCTTTTAAAAATCTTAGGTGAAAAAGGCATATACCAAATAAATGGACTATGCAAACCAATGTCAAACCTAATAATAATGACAGTATCACAGGTGTGTTGTCTCAGTGAATGACTTGGATTACAAGAATGTGTTGGAGTAAACATTTAATGTATTTGTGAACTAAAATGCTATCTGTGTATATTCTGTTGTGTAAGTATTTGCTTCTAATCCAGTGTTATTGCATTATGTAATTGTTCTCCCTGGGAAATACAGAATGGCATGCATTTTCCACAATACGTAAGTGAAACAACCCACAGCCTTTTTGCAATCGACTGGCATGCTGATATTAACCACTGCTGTTGCAGAATCTCATAACCTCCTCGCTATTTACACATTTCTCATTTGAAAATCTTTGGTGTGCCAAAAATTGAGCTTTTCCTAGCATACACAAACTTCATAGGTGGTGTGCAGGCTCTTGACTCGAATGATGGCATGGGAAATACCAAGATTATTTTTCCTTGCTTTAAACTGTACCATCTGCTGCCAGAGAGCTGGGGTGTGTGTCTGTGCTGCCTTTAATGCATTTGGTGAATTCTGAATGAAGATAAAAATATTGTGTTTGAATAACTGCATGAAACCTCACAGGCTTCTGTTTTACATGGCACTTGATCCACATTTATGATAGATCTTGATTTTTTTAATTTTTTTTTTTAAGTGGGGAGAGACCAATATGTCATGAATGCTCATAAGAAAAAAAGAAAATTAATGCAGATAGTTTCTAGAGGGCCAGAAATAACCAGTGCTTGCTGTCTGAGGAATGCAGGCTTTCATTTCAAAGGACTTTTTTCTTTATGTCAACAGTAATATTGGTCTTTCCCTGTATTCTGTTTTTATTCCAGGGTAACTCTGTAACTAAAGGGTGGTAGGTCCATATTTGAGCACTCAACAATAAGTTTATTCAGCATGTTTGTGTAGGTGTGTGTACACAAGCAACACAAAAAAAAACTTGTAATTTTCAGGATAGCTTTGCCTACTGTGTGAAATATATGGCAAATACAATATCCAGATGATTCTCTATCTGTTCTCATGGCACTTGAAATGCCAGTTGCACTGGCTCTACTATATAAGAAAAAGCAGCTGATACCTTAGAACTGAAACCAGAAGCACCTTTCCTGATGCTCTGTTCTTGATGAAACAATTTATCTGCTTTAATTAATCCAGTATGACTAATGGTTTATCATTTGCCTCTTTGCTATAGCAGTAATGTCTATGTACCAAGAAATGCTTATGGTGTTTGTCTTGAATAGAAAACCCACAGCAGAAGCATGAAAATTACTGGTTTTTTTCTAAAAGGGGAGACTAACAGGAAGTGGAGTGGATAGACAGCAAGCTATCTGCAAATCTGTAAGCGCTAGTTTAGTCTGAAACGAAAAATCCAACTTTTTGGTCCTTGTAAGAGTTAATACTAATTTAGAAAGTGGATATTAAACTGTAGAATAAAGAATATGGGTAAGAGATGAAGAAATCTCTTTGTATTTCTAAGAGTTATCAGCTGTTTTTCTACATATATATTGCCAAGCTGTTTAGAAAACGTAAGTTCACCCAGGTTTTGTCTGTTGACAGCCATTGTACTGTGCCTTCATAAAAGGACAGTAAGTACATCAGGATGATATAAACATATCTGCCAAGTACTAAGAGGACTTTTAGCATGTTCAAATGCAGTGAATGGAGCGAGTGAGGGAGAGGGAATGCAAACTGGCTGTTCCTGTGAGAATCTAATTTATATCAAAGCCTGCTAGGAGAATCTCCATAGTGGGTCCATGCTGGCTAAAGAGAATTCCTTTAAGTGTCAGCAGAAGCAATGGTCACCTGCTCTTTCAGTCTGTCAAATTCTCTCTTAAGACTCCTTGTACTATTACTTTTGATACCAAAATATAAGTATGTACTTCATGGGATTTAAAAAGTGCTTCTGCTTCATGAATATTTTCTCTCAACCTTCTCTGAGTCTTGTACTGTGTTCTCTAAACAGGACGTTGAGAGAGTGGTACTTGAGCTTTAGTTCAGACAGCCAGAATCCTAACGTGATACAAGCAAATACATTATTAGAGATTTGCCAAGATGGCCCAGAAACTTTAGCTTAGGTATTGTATTCCATCTGAAGTAATTAGGATACACACCAGACTGCCAATCCTTTTTATTCTTTGCTGTGTTCATAATAAGCTGAGTGCTGCAGTTGATCCTTAGAAAGCAACGTCTTACAGTGTGCAGCTGATTTCTTCTCCTCTCAGTTCACCACTGTTTCTCACGCCAGGCACCCCCTGTAATGGCCTATCCTGCCACAACGCCAACAGGGATGATGGGCTACGTGATGGTGAGTGGAATTCCTACGACTCCAACCAGGCAGATGCTGTGTGTTGATTGCTCTTCTTTTCCTGAACTATTCTACTGGAGACTGAATTTCAGCTCCCATTCATTTATTCTTCATCAAATTATTAACTTGTGGTTTTCTGAACCACTTACGTGGTGTTTGTCTGAAATTGTCTGTCCTTCCTTACTTCGCTTGTTTTTTTAATAAACTTCTTTAAGGTCCCTTCCAACCCAAATCATTCTGTGATTCTGTGAAAATTAACACAGTGTCTGTTCTTGGTGGTTTTTATTGGCGTAGAAATAAATGTTTCATAGAAGTAAGTTTATCGTGTCAGTATAAATAGCTGCTTTCAGAACAGAAATGTTTTCTTGGTGAAGTGAAACCTTCCTTAAATACCATCTACTGAGGTCGGGAGCAAGTATCTGTGATGATAATTGCTACAAAAGTGCCAGTTTGTGACACTGCAGTATGGTGTGGTTTTGGTTGAGAATTGGATCTCTTAGTGACACACCAATACTTCAAGGCTTTTGATATAAACCTGACCTTCCTGCTTTTTGTTCTGAAAATTTTTGTTCTTACCTTAAATTTTAAAACATTTCTGAAATTATATGCTTTAGCGTTTCTTTTTAGTATGATTTTGATGCAGCACAGCTTTCCTGAGTGAATAAAAGGCAAGAAAACTTCCTTGAAGCAGTTATTCTATTAAGTGCCTCACAGATTAAAGGAAAAAAAAAAAGTTTTGTCATTACAACCAAATTAGTTTAATGACTTATAACTTGCGTATGCTCAGTAAGTGAACTGCAGAAGTGGCCAACTGTGTTCTTGAGGGCCTCTGGGGAGAGTATGATATATCATTCGCCATTACCCATCCATGAACTCCCATATTCTTCATCAAAGCTGTTACAGTTCAACTAACATTAGTGTGGATTCAAACTTGATGTACACAACTTTGCACTTAGGGTACCAGCAGCATTTTCATAGTTATTTTGAGTCAGCAGCAGGGGAAGGTAACATATGTAGTCCATGGGAAGTAATCTTTCTTGTTATGTCAGGCAGTTTTCATTGTGGGGTTGAAATGCCAGTGTGAAATGGGCACTGAAATTAAGGAGCCGTGGCTGTGTTACCCTGAGCTGCTGCAGCTTGTTCAGACACGTGCAATATCCGAGCACGTGGGTGAGATGGGCCATTACAGAATGGCCAGTGGGCTCCGCAGCACGTCCTGAAATCTGCCCTGGCTCAGTCAGACTTTTAACTCAGGACATTTACCGTGAGGCATCTCTGAAATGTTTACTCAATTTACAACCCTTATTGTAGAACCTTTTAGTTTTTCATAAGAGCAGTGGGGACGGTAGCTCTGAGGCTGGTCCTCACTAAGTGCAGGTTTCTCCCTTGGTGTGAGTGTGCTGGGACAGGCGGCTTCCTCAGTGCCGTAGCGCTGCACCTGGGCGTTCCCGGGCTGCTGCTTCCTGTGTCTTCCTTGCAGTTGTTCAGTTGTTCTTACATTTTTTTTAATAGGGTGTTTTCATCAGGGTCAGTTTCTTGAATGGGTTCACCCTGTGATTGCCCAAACAGCTGGTTGGCATGATAGGTGGAGTACCACCACCAGGATTAGTCAGGGAAAAGCTGCCTGGAATGGGGATTGCTTCAGTAGGACTGCTGCTGGCTGTCAACCCAAGCCTGAGGGGAACGCCAAAAGCAGTGCCAGAGATGGGCATCTGTGTTAAATATAACCTGACTTGTAGGACCATTAATACACATTAAACTCCTAATTTGGCTCAGCTGGAGCGTTGGTAACACTTTGATTGCGTAATGACTTAACATTAATTGCACGTACAGCTCTCAGTTTTCAGTTTTGTCCCAAACTCTGTCAGCACTGCACTGCTATCTGTAGAACTGTGCTTGTGCTTTCAGAGGCAGTCAGGGAAGTGCTGTCAGACCTCGCTTCTGGGAGCAGAAGGACCAGCACAAATGCTTGTCTAACAAGTGTTCTAGTGCTTCAGATCTTTGCAGCAAGAAATTGAATGGGCTCAGTTGTTATTGTGAGAATTCCTTGGAAAGGCTCTAATGTTCATTTCTGGTAACCTTTATTTGCAGAATATTGTAGAAAGAACTTGCATGATTGTCTATCTCGGGACCAAGACATTTTCCTTTAACCCCTTAAAAACTTGCAATGTATTAATGCTGTGTGTGATTTCATGCTGTCTGGGTTTTTTCAGCCATCACAGATGGGAGGCATACCAGTAATGACACAGCCAACTTTGATATACAGTCAGCCAGTCATGAGACCACCCAACCCCTTTGGCCCTGTACCGGGAGCACAGGTGTGTATATTCAAGTTATTGGTGCTGGGAATGGATGAGACAGTTTCTTTAGAGTATATTTAATATGTTAATTTTATACATAGATATAATTAATGTTTCTTATTTGTGTTGGACAAATTACTGCACAAGCCCAGTGGTTCTTGGGAGCCTTGCTTCCTATCTGCTTCTATCCATGTTGGCAGCAGCAAGTTTGTGTGACCAAAGCAGAGGGTAGTTTTTTTTCAGGCATTGTTTTTCTGGGAATGTGACAATGACGAAGGACAAGAAAAGTTGATGTCCGTGCTCTTTGCTGAAGATGGGCTTTTTCCCCAAAGTCACATCCCATGCTGCTTTACCCTCAGAGTGTGGCTTTGTGAGATTGACTATTACAGCTTTTTCCTAGGTATCTGTGTCACTGTTCTTTCCCGTTACACTTAAAAGCATTAGATTATAAAGTACCCAAGGTGCAAGGGGTGTGCTTGCACTGCAGCATTTTGCAGGGGCCAAACAGGGTGTGTGTAGCCTTTTATGGCCGTGACTGCATTAAATGGTTTTGAAAAGATCGTGGAACCAAACGTGGTGAAACCGCAACCCAACACCCGATTGTTGGTCCTGACCATCCCAGTGGGAGGCACATGGCATATCCATCCAGTTGTAACCATGGTGGTCTCCAGTGAGTTTTGTGTTCCTCCATGGTTTTGCAGGAGACTGCATTTGCAGCGCAGTGAAGATGTGCGATAGCCATACCAATCTACCTGGCCTTTCCCTGTTAGGTGCTACCTTAGATGGAGTGTTCCTTAAAATCCCCTGGGTACCTGCTTCTGGGGATGGGTTGTGTCCAGATTCATTCCCTAACCCACTGGAATGAGTGTGCCGAGGGGCCTCTCTGAATTGACTGCATCAATACTGGAGTTAAATACACACCTCTTATTGGTTTGTTTTACTGTTTGTTTTACCAATGTCTGTCACATTTCTAAATGTGACATTTCTATCTAAATGGGAAATTTCTATCTGAACTCACTGTCATAACCCAACAGGCATCTGAAGAGAGGGGCTTTTTTTACAGTAGGAAAAACATTTTAAAAGGTAGGAGGAAGAAGGGATGGATAACCTTGAACACATTCATACTATTTTTGGAAAATCCTGAGATCATTAAGACTTTGTGTTTGTGAACCGCAGTTAGAGGCAGAGCCAAGTTTAGCTGGCAGACTGAAGCTCCAGGATTAACAGTGTGGTTTTAGTTACCCATCAGATGTTTCTTTTTCAAAGTTCACTCTGTACCTCAGACTTCTATTTGAAAAATGAAATGTATTGTGCCTGTATTTTGATCTTACTCTAAAGAGCTCTGTCTTTATAGGTGACTGTTTAAAAGCATTGATGTATAACTTCACCTAGGTATAGGTTGGCGTAAGCGCAGGGTTTGGGACTAGACTGTGAAGGGAAGAGAATTCAGCAGTAAGCTGGAACTAAAAAGAGCCTCAAGCATTTTTCAGTGTCTGAGTCTGATCCTTTAAAAAGAAAGGTTCTGCTGTCAGTGGGCAGTGTGTCCATTGTCTTCTTTAAAATACAGCCTGCTGGATAGATTTTTTTTTAAATATATTTTTAAGTGCTTTATCTGAAAGGGATGCTGTTAGATTTCATCAGCTGGAAATGCAGTTCTCAACTGACTTTTTCTTGGACTTCCGAGAGCTGCTTTGCACCTTCACTGTCACTTAAATGATTTGGTATTTTTTACATGGGTTTAATACCATTTCAAGAGGAAAAATAGTGTTTATGACAGTTTTTAAATATTGACCAAGTAAAAGGATCCTCAAGGATAGGAATTTTTCTTACATTAAAAAATAATTTTGAAACAATCCTTAAAAGAAAAAAAAAAACTGCCTACCTGCCTGATTCAGTTATGAACAGGTAGATGGGTCTGAATAGCTCAGTGAGCTTTTCTGCTTCATTTGACATTGCAGGGCGTGGCCTAGGTTGAATCCCAGCTGGCTATCAGAACAGGAGAAAGAGGAATTAGTCACAAGTGAGGTGTGTGGAGCTATATTTATTCTCTTACCTGACAGTGTTTGGCTCCTGTGAGAATTAATTTCATTGAAAACACACCCTTTGAGTCAGCATTGGCTGTGACCAAGAAGGGTTTTCCCTGAGACACGTGGTCAGTGTTGCTGGAAGGTGTTGAGTTTTTAGAAGCTGGACATCAGTAAAGCATCTTAAATGAAACGAGGGCTGCATGTGAGAGGTTCCCTATACACAGCAGAGTTTATTAATGTATAGCCACAGAGGGGACTTACACTTTTATCACACTGAAATTACTATGTGCTGAGTCTTGGGGCTCTTCTGACAGTGTAATTAAGTTTAGTTAATGCTCTTGTTGTGCCAGAAAGAGAAAAAGCAAAGTAAAAGAAATAGAAACACATGTTCTTGGGGTAAGTAAACCAATCTTAAAGAATAAATAATGGTTATCTGAAAGGTGCACAGCTCAAACTGCCCATGTGGATCACTGTAAACACAATTATTCTAATACTGGTTTTGTCCATGGCATCATCACAGCCAGAAACGAAATTGTTTTTCATATTTACTTTTAAAGCACCAGATTATATCATCTCCAGTCTCCCAATAGATCTTGGATGTTGTCTACAGTAAAGAAAGCTGAAGGTACTTAAAAGCATGATGACAGATATGAAGTTGTTGCCAAAAATTTTATTGCCAAGTTGTAGTCAGTTGAGAACAGACTGGGAAAATAGGCGTCTTAATGTTGTCCACTTTCTGTATAAATTAAACTGTTGTTCCTAACTTGATACTCTCAAGGATTAGTCTTAATAAATACGTTTTTTCTATCTCTAGATGCACCTGTTTTGCTTCTCTTCCAAGTATTCTCTTTACATGCTTGCAACTTTTTTCCTAATTGTTGCAGTTAAAAGCATAGGTAGTTTGGTTTTTAAGGGCAAAATAATTTAAAATAATTGAAAATGAAACTATAATGGTCACTTCTTTGAAAATCTGAGTGCAGAAGGCATTCATAGTTTTGACAGGTGTGTAATTTTTCTTTGAAAATATTTATCGTGCATTAGGGTCAGTATTTCCTGCTTGAGAAGGAAAAAAATTTTCATCATGATAAAACAGTGGACATTACTCACTGCAAACTATTCCATGGTGCTAGCCAGAACAGCGAGAATGGTTGGAGTTGTTTGATTACATTGTAGCTGGTGAGGGGGAGGAGTGTGTGTATGTCTGAGGAGGGGGCAGGCACCATCAGTGGTTGAAGCAGAGGGATGGCAGATGTGATGCAGAACAGCAAATGCAGAATGTTCCAGACCAGCCAGGCCTGACTGATGTGCAGGGGCTGGGATGTAGCTGCCTGTCACAAGGCCTGAGTGTTGCAGTGTGCAGCAGCAGGGCTTGACTGTTAAACCAGCAGTGGTGTTGTGTTGGCCAATATAAAATGGTACAATCGTGACAAATCCGTGTGTCTTCACATGTCACGTGTTCTGGTGTGATTGTCCCCAGAAGGACATAGACTTAGGAGGGGGAAGCAGATGGGTAGTGCAAAATTTAATATTTAAAACAGAATGAAGAAATCACTGAGCCTACTGCCAACATCTGTTGTAACACTGCAGTTGTTAACACAGCCAGTTGTGCAGGGCAAATAGCAGGAGTGGTCACACGGGTGATGGAGAATAGGTAAATGTGCAGATGAGTGAGTTGGTTTGGTGGGGGGTGTGTTTTGTGGTTGTTTTTTGGCTGGGTGTAGGCAGATTTTTTTTTGGGGGGGGGTGGTGTTTGTAAGAACAGGGTATGAAGTTCGGGGCAGACCTACACCAGGAAGCAGGCCTTACAGATGCTTGCTTTGTCACATTACCCCTAAAATAGACACTAAAACAACTTGACAGACTTGTTTCATGGAAAACCAGCGTGTAGCTAATGATGGGAATCAGCCCAATGCTCGCTTAAGGATGGGTTCTTAGGTTTTACTGTGACTCCAGGGAGCTTTGCCTTTGTTGGAGGCAGTGAGAAGTGAGGCTGATGTTGGAGATGAGACCAAGCTGTCTGAGCAGCGCAGTGCGGTGCATTTCACCTCACACAAGCTCTGCGCAGTAGGGGCACCAAAACCACAGCTCCGGTTAGATCCACACTGGAGAAACTGGTGGCCAGTGCTGTTGTTTTAAATGCTTCTCCTTAGCAGCTGCTAAGGTCGGTCCTGGTTTTCAGATCTGTGTATAAACAGTAATCTGGAGAGGTGCAATGTAGGAAACTGACTATACTTTCCCTGTATTTTTTTAGGTGTCCTTTTTAATAATTAGAGGAATCTTGTTAAAATACGTATTTACTGCAAGATGCTGTGTCTTGTCAGAATTTAACTGTGGCATCTAGGTAATAGCATTGTCAGGTCTTTTTCTCAGATTTTAACCTGAACAGGCTTCCTGAAATTTCCCCTGTGTCTGGTTACGTGCTGATGTTGCACAAGTGACTCTAACCTACCAGTCTTCCACACTGCTTTCAAACTGGGACATTACTTTGGACTTGATATGAGTTGGAGATTTGCCAGCTCAGTTTGATAGGACTTTTAATATGTGACTTCAAGGCGTTTGACCGTGAAGAGGAAGAATGTCTCCTGAAATCAAGTGGCAGCAGGCATGCCTTGCTGAAGTTAGGACTCTGTTGGACCATATCACTAGTCTGCCTCAAATCCTGGAGAGTGGTGGGATGTGCTGGGCTATGGCTTTCCAAAGGGAAGAACCAGATTTAAGAAGGGAAATTCTGACATCCTGAAACTGCTTCTCAGGCATTTCCCATTCTGTCTCATGACTTTTTCATAATCTATTTATGGTGACTGGATCTAAGTGCCCCACTGGGAGTGGGGTTTCGGGAGGAGATGAAGATTCCAGTGCAGATCAAGCATGTACTGATCCTGAAGGAAGTCCTTCTCCTCATGTGGTTTCTGAGATAGACATTCATGTGAAAAATTTAAATGTGCAATGGCAATATTTACTCTCCGAGCACTTCTGCAAGCAACTCCCATAGGCAGATTCCCTGTCATGCATAGGTTGGCAGGTGCCTGGCATTTCCAAAGGAGAAGGTCTTCATGCAGTGTTTTTTGCCATGGGCATGGAGTGCAAGTGACTTGGTTCTGAACAAACTCTTCCAGTGAAGAACCCGAATTGGAGGATGCTGATTTTGATTTGTAACTCCAAAAACATGCATGTTCTACCCAGAGGGAGGGCAAATAGGATTTAATAAACCACGATTTATAATGGGAGAAGTACTAACACAGAAGGAAAAATAAATCAACAAATAGCAGATACTCCTGCAAGTACAGCCTGCAGATTATAGGTCCTTTACAGCAGCAGCAGTTGGAATGCCAGTGTTACCCACCTCTAAGTTATGTGCTTTATATGACTGAGTTTGTGGTGTGGTACACGACTGTAAGATGCAATTTTTATGAGTGTACAGACTATCAGTCACAATCTTCAGTTCTCACCTAAAATGGCCGCAGTAGCAGTTGACACTCTCATCTTTTTTCCTTTTTTGTT
>VYZQ01005272.1:56872-68035 GCA_013400655.1 Mystacornis crossleyi | reverse complement strand
TTTTTTTTTTTTTTTGTCTCCTACTCACAGAATATATTCCATGTTCTCCTTCTAGGTCCCAAATTGAGAATTATCTATTCTCTGCTGTCCAACCTCTTTTTATATGCATCCTATTATGACAAGAAAAGATGCTGAGAGCTTTTCCTTCTGGAGAAACCATCTGGAAAGCTGCCATGCTCTGGCCAGACCCCAGCATCATCTCTCCCTGCCAGGCTGTAGTTTTCCCAGTAAAGCAGGGAGAGGACTAACCTGTTTCACAGGAGTCAGGCTGAATGTTTTGTATCTTCTTTTGAAGAAAACTGCTGTGAAAGTGTGAGGTTATCTGCTTGTTTGGCAAATGCTACTGGTGTTTTCTTTCTGGAGGGTCACGTCCAGCTTGTTTCTGCATTACACCAGCCATTGAAGAGGCTTTGTTTTCCATATGACCAAACACCTTGTTTTAATAGCTGATTTCTGCCAAGTTTGCCTCTTAACCTCCCCTTGTCCTTTCATTACACGTTCAGCTTTCATATTCTGTCATTCTGAGACCTTGTTTTCTTTTTCTTTCCCTTTCTCTGTCGTCTTTCTTACTAGCTGTCTGCAGCATCCAGCCCTTCCAGTCAGAGTCCTCACAGAGCCTCAGGAAAGGATCCCTTTGCAGAGCTCTCTCTCCAGGATTTCTTGTAGAACAACTTAGGTATTGTCCATTCTTCTGGGGAGATGCTGGTGTTTGTGATATGAAACAAAAATAAAGTTCTAATTCAAGTTTTATTAACATGGCTAGAACTGTTTCTGAAGGAAATAAAACCAAATCTTGTTGAGTTGGAAGCACTGTGGAAGTGACTTGGAAACTCTGTATTTAACTACAGCAGTTTAAAGGCTGATTGATTGTTTTTGCTTCAGTCCATTGGAAATGGAACCAGCTCACATGGTAGTTGCTGCAGTTAGGGAGAAGGAACTGGTGCTGCCTGGTATTTACCATCTCATCAGGACAATGTTGGGAGTTCCCCGTTAGCAGCAGAGCCCTGAGTGCTGCTGGCAGAGTGCTCGTGCGCTTCCCCGTGGCTTGAGCAGAGAGTTCCTTTCCTGCAGGAGGAGGTGCTCGTTTCAGTGTGCCAGGGATCCGTTTGGGTACGGAGGTGCACTGGAGGAGTTGTGTTGTTTTTTACCAGTCGGGGCAGGTGGGAATTGAAGAGTCAAATGAGTGCAAACATGAAAAAGAAATTCAAGAATTCATGGTATAAAGAGAGAGTAGGCTTATTGCACACAGCAGCTGCTTTGTGCACTTCCTCTGGTTCAACATGAAAAATGACCCTCAGTTCTCTTCATAATGGTGTTGGTCTGTGTTATGCTGCCGCTGGTGACAATATTGCACGGATAACTAGGTGGCTTTTGTTTTTAATGCAGAGATGTTCCAAAGGCTGCTGTCATTGGAAAACATCCTGATGGCTTTTGGTTGTTTCCTGGCCCTGGTTTTTTAAAAATATTTTATTTCTGTTCAAAACTTCAGATCATGGGGTAGCTTGGGCATCAGAAGAATGGAAATGTTTGAAGAAAACAGGTTTATAGTGAAGTCCTGCTTCTGTTGGATGTTAATCCAAGGGTTTTTCATCTTTCCAGATTCAGTTTATGTAACTGTGTTAGATGGAAGAGAAAGGAACGTTTCCAAAAAGATGTGCTCAGCAGTAAACTCCCACTTCCAGGAAAAAAATGAACTTCAATCTCTCAAACTCTCCTCTTCCATTAAGTGATGCAGTGAAATGATGAAGACCAATGAAGGAAGCTGGGACACCTCCATAAGAAGACATCAGTACACAACACAAGGCCAAGAATTGCCATGAATTAAGACCAAGATCTATTTTTGTCCCGGTGACTAACACGTCAGTACTCTCAGCTTCTAATAATACCCATAATTGGTAACGTACGAAGAGAAGCCTTTATTCTGGAAATTGATATTGGTGTTTGGAAATGCTGTCTGGATGGGAGATGTGTCCTTTACTGTAACTCGAAACAAGACTCTGGGCAGGGGAGGGTCAAATCCTAACTCTTAATTCTGCAGTTACCTTTTCTTCAGTCCTCACAAATGTAGGCACAGCAGTAATGGAAATTAACTTTTTTTAAAAATTATATATTCAGTTTGCAGTAGACATTCCTTATGTATTATTGTTTGTATTTATTTATGATTATCAATTTAACATTAATATTGTATCAAAAAAAACCTCCTTATGAAAATTAGTATGGATGTATACAGTATGTCTGATTTTTATCCACAAAGAATGAATCTGATTCAGAATGCTTTTCAGCTGACATACAGAGCACTAAATATTTTAAAGGTCTGAATCTAATGAATTCTCAGTATATATGGGAATTAGGGAAGAGCTGTAAAACGCATTAATCCTTATAGTCAATTCTGTGCCTAGGATTTTGCAAGGGAACAGTTAACTGACTAGAAGAAGCACTACATTTTTAATTCAGCATTAGTGCATTGGGAAGGAACTTTATTGCTTTGTGCTTGGCATGTCATTATTTTTACATTTGACATTATAAGGCCTTTCCAAGATGAATGTGAGGAATTGCTTTCACTTTAAGACTTTCCTTCTTTTCTGTAAAAAAAAAAATAAATCGAGGTGTTGTGTGTTGGGGGGGAAAGCCTTTTCATTTGGCTTGTGCCATGTTTATGATCATGTACCTTTTAAAAGTAAAAAAAGGGGAAGTAGCTTCCTTACATATGTCTAGTGGGTATTTAGTTCACGAGGAATTAAAGTAGCGCTGTTGATCGGTGCTTTGTGTAAATACATCATAACTTTTGGGTGGAGTGGGGCCTTCAGAAGGATAGTCCATGATATGAAAGCAATTCTGTACATGAATTAAGCATACTTGCTGCATTGTCTCTGCAGATTCTATTTTTGTTTAAAATATTAAAATGTATGTTAGCAAAAATGGGTGGATTTTCAAATAAAATGCAGCTTCCACAGAACTTTTGTTACGGTATGAAAGTCTGAGGTGCTTCTTTTCTTTTTGCTGCTTAAAATGTGCACTGATAATTGCTTTGTTTACTTAATAAAATACCAAATGTATTTCATACATGCATATTGTATTGCAGGAAGTGCAGCACTCTGAACCTGTGGCTGACGTGATCCATGCACCCTCTTCCCCAGGCTGTCCCCACAGACAGCCTCAGTGTTCCAGTAACAAGGTGTCTCCTTTTTCCTGACCTAATGTGATATTTCATCTAGTTTTTCAAAATATTCATGGCAGTAAACTTGTGCTGTTTATAACTGAGCAAGAAGCATAAATATATCCCCCAAAATTATTATTCTTATCTTCCCTAATCTTCCAGCAGAAGGTAGTGCTGGAAAAGCTATGAACAGTTTGCTGAGACCATCTTCCGCAATTAGACATAGGGAGAGCTGATGGAAGTGGAACTTTCCTCCTCACAACAGCCTGAGGCTTGTCCGGAAGGCCAGGTTATCGTAAACTGAGCAGGACAGGTCGGTAGATTTGAAATTTCTTTCTAAAAGCATGAATAAAAAAACCGTGAGCCTGTTACAGAGTACGTAATGCACGTGCCCAGATCTGGGGAATTTCATGCACAGCTGACTACAGTTTTGCCTTCCTACCACTGAGGCTTTCAGTGTGGGACTGTGGCCTCAGAGAGCAACTCAGTTTTGCTTATGGTCAGAATATAAGAAAGGTGAAGTGTTTGAATTGGGGGTCAGCTGGAAAAAAGGTGCACATCTGTGACGTGTTAGCTACATCATTAACTACCAGGGTACAGATTGTTCTGAAACACAGTCCAGACCTTGTGTGAAGGAAGAAGGTGGACCTTCATCCTCCTCCTCTTCCACAGCCCGATGGGCTGGGAGATGGTAAAACAGATGCCAACCTTCTTTTTAGGTCTGTGGTGCTCTCTGCAGAGTCTAATTTGAGGCTTTTGGCTGAGGATAGATGTGTGTTCCTAGATGTCTTTGATCCCTCGGACTCTGTGTGGCTGTGGACTTGAGGGTGCAAATCATGAAAGCGCCAAAGAATTGCAAACACCCAAACCCGTGTCTTCTGCAGGGATCAGGAACTCCTGTTACCCTTTACTGCTCACTCACTGCTGCTCTGTGTTCCTTGAAACAGCTGCTGTGCAGATGAGGCTTTCTTGCTGAAGGCCTTGCTAAAAACCCTTGCTTTTTGGTGTACTCTTCAGAGACAAAACTGGCTTGGGAATTTCCTTGAGTAGTAATTTCTCATTTGCTTTGTTCCCAGTAAGTATGTTTGCTTTCAGTATCGCTGAAACAACACTCAATTTAGCTTAATTTAAAAAGCACAGTGCACGGACATATTTGTTTTTTAATTACTGGCCCTTTTCAATAATAGGGGGTTGTGAAAAGCTGGTTCTCATCAGAATTGAGTTGAAAGGCTGTTTAATCTACAGGAACAAACTGTGTAGGGAAGCTGCTGCCCCTAGCAAGCAGGGGAGGATGGAGTGCTTTGTTAGAGGGATGTGGCTCCTCTTAAAGCTTTGTGTAGGGAACTGGTGTGTCAGAATAACCACAATATTTTAATTTTTTTTAAATCAGGGACTTATATAATGAAAACAATTCGATTTACCTCTTGAGACAATTACTCGTGCCAGAACAAGAACTTGAACAGCTCCTGAGTTTTCTAACGGCCCAAATGTAGAGTCTTCATCTGAAGACAGATCTAAATTCCTTTGCTGCTTCTTTTCTTTATTTCAAAGTCACAACAAACTAAACTGAGCTGTACCTCAGGACATGTTTAAAGGCTGTCTTTGCGTGCCTCTGTGACTTTAGAAGTTCCATTCAGCCAACTGCCAGAATAAGTCACAGACGTTCCCAGCTGCCAAACAGCCCTTCAGCAAGAAAAAGGGACAGGGTGAAACCCTGCATCTTTCATTAGACAAAAAGTGCCCGTTTCCAGAGCCTGACACAAATTTTGTAGCAACATAAATGAATAGCAACTTAAAGGCCATGACATAATTGAGATAAAGATTGTGGCAGAGAAATGAGAATTAAGTGCTATAAACACTGGGAACGGTACTAAATGCTGATGGGAGCAGAAGATTGACAAGATAATACGAGGGACAGTGAAAAAATGTGCTGAATACAGACAAAAAAGCAGTGCTAATGGGAGCATATGTAAACTGAAGAAGAGGTTTCTCCTTGGCCTGTTGTAAATCTCTTGACTTGACCTTTGGAGCTCTCATACCACAGCAGAGAGAGCAGAAACAGGCTTGACATCTTCCACTGAGTTTGCCCAACAAGAAAAATCTGTGAGCTGCTGCTGTTTTCCAAGTACAAACTGGAGAGCAGAGGGACTTGGCTGATTGTTCAGCTGCATCCTGGCTGGATCAAGAGAATGAGTGAGGAGGAGTGAACCCTGGGCAGGTTCCCTGAAGGTGTAACAGTGCTGCCACCCACTCAGCAGCTTTTTGTACCTGAAGGTTGAGTAATACTATGGGAGATGGCCTCCCTGGGATAACTGATCAGTCTAGGAGTGAGTAAAGCACATTTAATTATTTTCTTGCTTCTCTGATGATGAAATTTCCTGAAGCAATGATCAAAAAGCCTTGGAACAAAGACCCAACTTCCTTAAATTTCTATGTGAGGCGAAAATGGTGCCGAGATTGTGCTGGATGCAAGCATAGTGCTTTGGATATCCGGCAGCTGCAGTACACAAAGAGCACTGGGGTCTTGGGTTTATTTTCATAGCATGGATCTCTGCTTTGTTCTTGGTGGTGACTGCTGAACTTCCCTGTGCCAGCTACAGCAATTGCCTAAATACTGGGGTTTTTTTAGAAAAGCGGTATTTGATACAATTTTAGCTTCTTGTTTCAGTTTAATCACCAAAAGTGAGGAAAGATCCAGCAGCATGTTAAATCCCAGTTTTCAGCATGGCTCAGTGTTCAGTTGTTCACATATGGGAATGGTTGTTGGCATCTTGTTATCATGTCATGTCCTAAAACAATATGGTGTTTGTGGGAGACTGCAGAACATGAGCTCTGAAATGTAGTGTTGCAAAAAACATCCTTACTTTCACAGTTGACTCAAAATCCAGGGAAAAGCCTTTTTTCAGAGGAAAATCCAGCTGCAAAACATCAGTGGCTAAAGATGCTAACACCATTAGATTCTCTGTTCTGTGCTTGTCACTATAGTGTAACTTTTCAGTCCATTAGCTTCTGCCTTGACCTTATTCTGGCAAACTCCTTTTAGCCCACAGAAGCAGCGTGTTTAATAACTTCACTCTCAGAAAGCAGCCAGACAAGAACAAATGCTGCAGAACGAGTCTCTTACCTCATTTCCCAAAACGTGCAGGTCTGAACCTGTGGAAAGATTGCCCTGTTATATAACCTCGCTGCAGCGGAGGCTGCAAACCTCGCAAAAACCAGACCAAAAGTGAAATCACCCATATTCCCTGCAGCTCAGGCTGGGGGAGCTCATACCAGCACAGCCAGAGTATAAAGCAATACAGTCCAGTTGCTCAGAGAGGGTTCAAGCCAGCAGTGTGCTGAGGTAAGCAGCTCCTGCCATCACTGGAGTGGATACAGCCTCTCAGCACACCCCTCCCCACTGTGCTTTTTAGGCCTTCCATGGATTGGTGTTTCTCACTTCCAGCTCATGGACCTCAGTTCTATTAAAAGAGTTTTTATTTCCATGCAACTTGAGTGATGCTTGTATGTATTTAATTTTGAATTCCAAGGAATACTTTTGGGTTTTTTTCTTCCTGTTGAAACAGCAAGTTTCTTTGAGCTGTGCTCTAGTAAAATACATAACTCCAGCTCAACTGAAGCTTAGCTTGGATTATAGTTGTGGAGAGACCTGGACCCTTGCTTGTATCCTAGCATTGTCTCGTGCAACAGTAAAGAAAAGGCATTTCATAATGCTGGGAATGCAAGGGTGACTCCCTAAGTTTGGTCCTAACTGGAGTAGTGAACTCCAAGTGGGGCTTGGAAGCACTGGCCGTGCTGCCAGAACATGGACTGATCAGCCCCCTGTTTTACAACATGCTGCTCATTTCTGAGAGATTTTGCCAGTAACAAATATTTATGAAATCCAGATGCCTTGGGCTGAAGACCCAGGTTTCTCCATATGAAAGCCTCGCAGTGGCCTTAGTGCTAATCCTGTAGAAATCAAGGGGATTTGGGACACTTCACTAAATACATTTTGCTGCAGGCTGTTGCTTCTGGCTTGTGCAGGCTGCCTGTGGCTTGTACCCTAATTAGCATGGTTGGGATTTCTTTTTAACTCCCTCTCGCCCACACAGGCAGTTATGGGAAAAGGCTAAACTGGACTGGAGGAGGCAAGGGTTCTTTTTTCCAAGGTGCAGGTTGATGTTGTCCTGCCATATGTCCTGCACATGGTGTTATGCAGTATGGGCATAAGCCAAGAGAAGCCTAGAGATGGGCCCTACATTTACACTGCTGGAAAATGTAAATCCCTTTTGGGGAGTGGTGGGAAGAAGGAGAGGCCTTTCTTTAACAGAAAAGCCATTCAGCATAAGCCACATTTGAATTCTGCATCTAAAGGAGAAGCTAAACTAATCACTGAGCAGAACTAATCTCTCAAGTCAGCCGTTGCATGGGGCTTGCGCTGCACTCAAAGCAAGGCAGGGGAGCCCAGGGGAGGCTTCTGTTGGGCTGCAGACACAGCAGGAGCTGCCCAAGTGCAGATCCCCATTCCCGGGACACTCGAGGGATAGGAATCACCTCAGCCTTCGCAGTAACTCCACTGGGTTACAGCTGGGGCACGTCCAAACTCACTTCGCTGTTCACCACACGGCAGAGAAGTGAGAGTCAGTGTGAGGTGAAGTCTGGCACCTTTACCTGTCTGCTTGTGATCCCAGCCTCGGAGGAGCTTGGTCAGTGGAGCCCGGAGAACAGCGAGACTCACCTGCAGCCCAAGGAGACACCTGCTGGACAGCAACAGCTGAGCGTGCTTGGAAAACCAAAAGTGTTTGCACTGAAGTCCAGATACACTGAGATACTGCACAGAGATACAGGTTGTTTAAAACGTAAGTTTTTGAAAAAGCTTTATTCCCAATAGCTGATTAACCTGTCAAGGGTTTAAATCAGATAATTCAATACTATCACAAGTTTGTAGTGAGGAAATGCACGGGTCAGAGCCTACATGTGGGAAGGAACTGTTGTGTGCTGCTGAGGGGGAACCAGAGGGAAACCCCCCACTGCACCAATGCACTAAGATGTATGTTCATAGAGACCAGCCACAAACCAAGGATATGGGCTTACACAATATATTTAGCCAATTCTAAACAAAAAAAAATATTCAAGACCTTAGAGATTTTTATGCTGGTTTTAAATTGTTTTTAATTTTTATTTATTTCAATGTATTTAAGTAGGGGTCTTATGGAGACAGACAAAAAAGTGTTCAAACACTCAATTTATAGCAATAGTTGAATTATGCTTGTATTAATTAATTCTGCTTTAGCAGAGGATTAAGTATTTTGTAACAGTTCTATGTTTTATGGCAGCCTGCATTCACCCATTCACTGTCTGACCAAGAGGGAATTCTACATCTGAGTGGAGACCACACAAACTAAATATTAGCTTGGATCTTTTAGTAGATATACGTGCTGCTACGTGAACTGAATACCCCAAAAAGTGCACAAGACTTCTCTCAGTGGTAAGGAGAGGAACCTTTCAATTAGCCTTTGCACACAGACATACCTCTCATGAAACCTATAATCACAATTCAGGCACTCAAAAATATTTCCTGAAAGCCCCGTGCCACAGAGAAGACAGCAAATATTTAATGAACTGAGAATGTTACATTGCTTTGTCAACAGCACAGCTCTTCTAGTTTTCATCAACATTTTCCTTAAATAAGGCCTTGATCATCTCAGCTGTGATGTGCCCATCTGATTCACCAACAGTGTCCTCTTCTCTGTGGTTCCTGCTTGGTATTTCTTCTGGTTCCTTACAAGTAGGCACAGCTTCTCCAACCACATACAGCCTTCTCTTCAGAGGTCCCAGTTTAGAGTATGCCTTAAGAAGAAAGAATATGTTTCCTTTGCAATTTCATAGGAAAGCAACCATTCTTCAAAAAAACCCAGCAACTTTTCTCCTTAAAGCAACTGTAGAGATGCTGCCCCGGGGTTGTGTTTGATAATATCAGTAATAATGGGCTTCTTTTGCAAGCCAGAGCATCTTAGGAGGCTACAGCCCTGCTGCCCTCTTCTCCTGTGTGTTTTCACCAATAACACCTTCTCTATAACCCAAATTCTAATCTCAAATTCAGTTCTGTGAGAAGAATGAAACTAATCCAATAGCTTGCTCCTGCCAAAAAGAGAGAGGCCCAAGCCCAGCCACGTGCTTCCACCACATCTGCACTGGCTCTGGTTTTCTCCAAACCTCTGAGTCAACTCGGTTGACTAACCCAACAGAAAACTAATTCAGGGGGAGAAGGAAAGAAAGGGAAGCTTTTCTGCTGGGTTAGAGTCAATCAGCTACAGCGAAGGCCAGTGTGCACTATTTTCTCAACCCACGTAGTTTGCACCCAGGAACACCTTCATCCTGGCTTTCTGTTGAAGGAATGTTGATCCTTCAATGCTACTGTGCAACACAGATTCTAAAGGACCAGTATCCAAGCAAATGAATCTCATTAGGTGACATTCAGAACTCTTTCTAGGGAGAACTTCATCCTGACACTCCATGGGATGATTCCTAGGACCCCCCTCAAGTGCCAAAACATGCACCTCGTGGTATCAGATACCTGAAGGCATCCCAAACATCCATGTGAGGCTGGCCCGTCGGACACAGAACCTGCGCTCTTTTGGCACAACATCTGAAGGACACAGAGTGACCCAACTGTCCCAAACAGCACCATAGGACTACGATCAAGCACCGGAATTGCATACCAGGTAAAGGACACTGGATGCCATAACACCACTGGAAATAGAGTGGTCCCAACAGTAGCTCATGCTCCACACTGAAAGATGTTTGTGTCAGTGAAAGACCTAGTAACTTCTAACTCATACCTGGAAATCTTCTTCATCCTCACACAACAAGCTGTCCAGAGCTGGAGCGAAGAATTTTTTCCACAGCTCTTCATCACTCTCTTGAGGCTTCTCATAATCTGTTTTAGACCGAATCTTTGGAAAGGCACTTCTGAGGCTCTTTCCATCTGCCTTTGCTTTTTAAAGAGAAGAAAAATTAACTGTATGTAATTGTTAAGCCTTATGGAAGTCAGAATCAGTATTGGTATGAGCATTGCCTGCAATCTTTAATATGGCTTAGCCTGTGTGATGCAAAGAACAGCGTGGTAGTATTTTTAATTGGCAATTCAAGCCAAATGTTTGCTTTCCTTAGGGTTTTCCGTGTGTTTTTTGCTCACAATTTCTGATCAAGACCCAGGGACTGAAACTGATTGGAAGTTAGAACTAATGGGTGTGTGGGAGGGGGCAGGGAAAAAAAAAGAACTTTTATCAGTTCAACTTTAATCCTGTAGAACACTGAATAGTTAAAAAGAATAAGAAAGGCAGCAAAAACAAGTATAAACTTCTTCTATATCCATGTATGTGTATCTATAGGTACATAAATGCAAGTTCCTGAATCACAGTTAGTCTACTTATTACTCCCCTAAAGAGATCACATCTGTAGTTGACTAATTCTCAGGATGACAGAGGATTCTTGACATGGACTGCCAAGTTACAGGCTTGCCTGGGACAGTGACCCAGCTTATGGGAACAAAGCCTTGTCCTCCAGGTAACTATTGCAGAAGTCTAGCAAAGGTTTTCAAAGTCAACATATATTTAATACAGAAGTCTTAGTCAACGTGTTTGCTGGAGCCTGATGGTTTCAAAAGACCCACCTATGGCAGGGACTGATCAGAACTTCAACAAACTTCTTCATGTATCCATAACTGTATGAATTCCATTTTTCTAGCATATCTCTTTAATTCTGTATTCTTTTCCATCCTCTTTCTTCTACTCACACAAAGATGTAAAATAAAACTTGTGATACTAAGAAATCCACAGAGACTGTCGTAAACACATAAGCACAGGCTCATGGTCCTTCTTGCTTAATGGTATATCCTTTTCCTGGGCACACCTACCATAAGGGATGGAGATTCAGCCCAAAATTCAGTACTGCTTACCAAGATTTTCAGTTCAGGCTGAGCTCCAAGTAGCTTCAACTGCTCTTGCTAGGGATTTATTTAT
>VYZQ01005272.1:22170-38144 GCA_013400655.1 Mystacornis crossleyi | reverse complement strand
GAGGGCTCTCCCTTATGCTGTTGCTCTATGTCCCTGAACAAGTCAGGGACAATCCTGACTCCCTCCTGATGCCCTCCAATCCAGCAGTATAACCACAAGAGACATAAGATCCAACAGTAATTATAAAAGCCTTCAGATTCCTGCAGAAAGAAGAGCAAATTCCACTTCCAGTGATAGTCAAGCCACAAATGAAACACCATCCAGGCTTCAAGACTGAAAGCAGTACCACAGAAAGCGAAACAGATGGATACTTATAAAAGCAGGGCAAGCATCAGCATGGGAAGGACAGAGAGACTTTGTTTCAATGTTTCACTGCTATGAAGTGCAGGCTGTAACACGATCCAGAACAAGGATTTTTGAGCAATTTCAATTAATTTTGATAGGTGACTGTATTATTTATTTTCAAAGTTCACTACTTACAGTCATCAGATGCCATATTAAGGCTGTTAACAAACAGCTCATATGCACAGTTCTTTAAAGTGTCACTCAGGTGCAATGAACAGTTACACAACCTTGTTCTAAAAATTACCCAAAACGATTCTTAATCCATGAGAAAGTGAATCTTCATCAAGCAGTGCTAAAAACTGCAGCTACTAAATAGCATGATGGTCTTTCTTCTTTACTCAGTTTTTCTTGTAACTAAGTTTGCAGCAATAACTATATTTTCACAGAAACCTGTGCAATTCTGTTACTTCAGATGTGATTCAAAGAAGGTCAGCAAATCTCAGTACTTGGTTAGGCCTGTTAATACTACTGACAAAAATGAAGTTTATACCATTTATTCTTGCACTGAAATATTCATGCAATATACATGCACCAAAATATTGAAAAATATTCACAGGACTGGTTAAAAGGCATATCTGAATGTACTGAAGGAAAGGTACCTACTGAAAGGGGGATTGTCCTGTGCTTGCTGCAGAGAAAGATGCCAAAGAAGGGCAACAAAATTGGTAAAAGGACACAAGTCTGATGTGGAGCAGCTGAGGATGTTTCATCTGGAGAGAAGGAGGCTGTAAGGACTTTGTAGCCAGGTGGAGGTTGGTCTCTCCTCCCAGGTAACAAGTAACAGGACAAGAAGAAAAGGCCTCAGATTGTGCCAGGTTTAGATTGGATATTAAGGAAAAATTCTTCACTGAAAGGGTGGTGAGGCATTGGAACAGGTTGCCCAAGAAAGTGGTGGAATCACTATCCCTGGAAGTGTTCAATAAACATGTAGATGTGGCACTTGTGGACCTGGTTTAGTGATGAACACGGTGGTGCTGGGTTAAACAGTTGGACTCGATGATCTTAGAAGTCTGCCATCCTGAATGATTCTGTGATTCCATGAAATACACTGGTGGTTATGAGGCTCTCTTGTGCATTGGAAAGCATCTGCACTGAACTCACTTTACCTTGCTGCTGTGTCCTATTCTATAATGTTCTACTCCTGCAGCTTCCTTTTAGCATGTTATATTTAGGACATTTATGGTGTATTTCCCATTTCATTCAGGTAACACTAACTTTTAGCACATAAAGTGCCTCACTATCTCTAGTTTCATTGACTGTAACAAATTCACTGCAATAACTAGTTTTAATGTATGCAGTATTGGAATGGAAAAAATAAAATTGAATCTGTGAATAAGAGTACCACAAAAAAGGTTTGCTGGGAGAAGGATGCACAGTCACTTACTCTTTTAAGATTTTCTTTGATCTTTTCTTCCAATCCTTCCAGATGAAACAAAACCCGTTCAATTGCTGTGTCTTTTGCCGCAATGCTATGAAGAGAAAGTAAAGAAAAAGACATTCTTACAAAAACATAAGATAAAGAAATGCTATTTAAGCTAGATTAGATGTAAATACTACCAAAATGTTTATTTTCGTATCATATTGCTTGACTCATTTGGGTAGGTACTGCTGTCTGCTTACTAATACATAAAGAAGTTATTTCCCGTATACATCTGGGCCTGCATGTTAGTTTGGATTTCATATCCCTAGAATGAAATCTAGCAACAGACTCCCTGGTTATACTATTCCTGTGTAGCCTCTTGAGAGGCTGGAGCTGGTTTGTTCTTTCTGCATGAGGTTGAGCTGACCTGTTACACAGGTCACTTTCAGGACAAGATTATTTGTGCTCCAGAAAACATTACTCATCACTAGCTATAGAGAAAGCCTGAGCAACTCACTCAGACATAGGTCAAATGAATCTCAAACTGGAGAATTCAATGGGATTCAATTCTTCTGATAATGTGGTTTGTCAAGCTTCATAAACTACATTTGTACACTAAGAACTTGCTAGCCTTTAAGAAGCACTAAGAGAATTGGGATCCCAGCCTAAGTAGTATGTTCTGTTGGTATATTTTTGTCAAAGAACTAGATCACTGATTTCATATTTTCATAGACTGCTTGTCATTCTCTTTGCCCCACCTGTAAAATAAGTATTTCCTTCTGGTGTTCTCTCTTCTAGAATGAGAAACACTAGGCTGCAAATGGTGTCTATTTGCAAAATTCTCTGTTATCTGTACCTCTGTTCCCAAAATTCATTCATCATATGGCACAATAGAGGCAAGTATTATTATCACAATGACAATTATCACAATGTCTTTTATTCTTTTAACAGTTCTTCCTTCAGTTTCGATTTTGGGTTTTGAGTGCTTTTTTGTGGTTTTTGGGGGGTTTTCCCTTCCCTATTGCATTAAGCTATTTTAAAAGAAGATAATCTTTTCCTGGCTAATTTGCTACATTTGGATCACTGAATCATGCAAATTGCAGGTTACTAAATTTGCATCCTCTGGTGTCAGTGTGCTCCAAGGTATTGTTCAGGTTTTCTATTAAGTACAAGGTTATTATTTAGACAGAGAATAGAGCAGAGATATGGAGGTATGGTGATCACAGCCACAGCAAAAGTACATCGTAAGATCGTTGTTCCTAACAAATGCTGAAACTTTAACGAAAATGCAAAATAACAAATGCTCTAGGAACAGGGGCTATTCTTCAGTGCATGGAAATAAAAAACAGCAGTGGAAGTTAAATAAATACTACACACTTGATAAATCCTAAAGTGGAATGGGACAGCTATTCACTTGTATGATTATCCACCTTTGCTCAGTCAAATGGTACAGAGAAGTTAGAGATTACAGAGGTGAAGAGAAGGAAAGGGAGCGCAAGAGGGAAAGAGAAGAGAGAGGGAGAAAGATAAAAACAGCAAGAATACATTTCTTCCCTTTCCCCCCTGCTGTTGCTGTAGAAACTACGTATTCCATGTCAGTGCAACACCTATTTCAGCGAAGACTCTCCAGACAAATGAGTCATTTGCTTGGATATTTGCATATGTGTAACAATAATTTTAGCAGAAAGTGGTACAGTTTTTTTCTCAGCCTAGTAATACAGTTTCCTTATTCCTTCACAAAATAGATGAGTTAGTTTTGGACTTTTTCAGACAATACTTGTTTGTGATCTGATTCAGCTAAATCTATGTTATTTCACTATGGAAACTTGTCCTCTGTAAATGTAACAGAAAATCCCACATAAACCCTGTGAACTCCTATAGATGTCACTACAACTATACGTGGCTGCTTTTCAGTTTGCTTACTCCACTTTTCATTTCCACACCAAGGCACTGCTCTTTGCTCTCTAAACACTGATAATTGTTGCACATTGGGTGTTCCTGAGGTATTTCCCTCTCAATTTCTGTCTCTTACATAAAAGTCGTGAAGCTTACTTTTTCTTCTTTTAATCATCTACTCAATAGACTAGAAATCAAATAAATTGGACCGGTTTGTAACTGCTTCAGATATTTCCCCCTTGGCTCTTATTTTTCTCTGCTTGATTTTAAGAGACCTTTAACTTATTCATCTCTTACTTTCAAAATAAAACACTTTGTGCTCTGCTCTCAGCTGCACCAAGGAAGACAGCAAACTGTAGGTCTTGAGGTTCTGGCTAGTGACAACAAACCTCCATGAACACCAAGGAATCCTAAAAAATATAGTCAAATATGATCTTGCAACTTCAGCATATGCTGATCAAAAGCTTGCTACTAACAGAAAAAATGACAGGTTTTTTTGGTTTTAATAATTTTTTTTCGCCAAGTTATACCCTAATGTCATAAAATTTCTAACCCATTTAATTGCTTTCTTACAGCTACAGTTTAAAAAGTGTGCCTTCCTGAAATAGCCTCAAAACCCCAAAACAATCAGCTCAGGCTCTAAATTGAATTAGTTGTTTTTGTTATCTGCTTCCTTCATCCACATATTCTACATGAATGAAAAGTTAAATTATATTAAACCTACTGATATTCTAGTAAGGCTTCTGGTAAATCTGAATCTGGTTCTTGAACTTGCTCTTCTGGTTTCTTCTTTTTCTTATTCTCCTCCATTTTTTTTTTCTTTTAATACTTGTGCTAGAAGTGAAGGAAAAAAAATACATAGATGAATGATTTACAAAACATTGTATGTTCACTGGCCTGTGTCATTTGTGGCAAGCTTGTAACAGTTCTGAAATAAAACAACTTGGGTTTTTGACAGCAATAATCCTGCCCAGGGTAGCACTCAGGCCCACGTCTTTGGGGCAACCTGATATAATTTTATATATATATGTGTGTATATATATATACCTGAGTGGATACAGTGGTCTCTATCACCAGTTACTTATTGCACCCCTTGTTGCCAGCTATCTTTTACATTCTTGCAAGTGAAACCAGCAGTTGTTCCTTTTCCAGTCCTTTGTTTCTTTATCAGGCTTGTTTTATCAAGTCCACTTGCTCACATGCCTCTCTTTCCCTCTCCTTCTGTTCTCCTAGCACTATGAATATCTCCCTTTCACTGCAACTCTGATACCAGTTTTCATTGTCAGAGCTGGAACAAAAGCACTTTCTGAAGGGATATGCATGTCAGCAGTATTCCCTGGGCATGCTGTCACAACTACCAACCTCGGAATTCAACTGGCAATGAATAGTTCTGTAATGGAACTGGTAGCATATATTATACAAAATAAAAAATGACACAAGAAAAGGCATGAAGATTCATTGCTTTTAGCAGTCACATAATCAAATGCCCAAACCAGAATAGTTTATATAATATAGTATATTTTATTACTGAATGAGTAGAAACATTGTATATAGCCTATTTTCATATTAAACTGCTTGCCTGAATTTAAGTTCTGAATTTTACAATAATAGCTGAAAGTGATAAAAACTTGTTCTGTGACTAAACACAGCAGGCTGGATTTCTCCCTATTAAAATAAGCACAAGTAAACAGGGGAAAAAAATCAGTAAAAAGCCTCTTAAGTAAGCCTGTGAAATCAAAGGAATGAACTTAAACCAGCTATTGACAGACGCTCTGTAATCCATACGCTGTCCTGTGCCTTCTCACCACACTCACCCTACCCTGAAGCAAGGCAATGTCAGCTTCCTGTATACAAAATAACTTTCTATCCTATTTCACATATAACCTTTGCAGTTTCCAATTCAATATTTTTTCATGAAACTTTCAAAATTCCTAAAGACATGACTATTGTAAGACTGAGATTTAAAAAAAACCCCAACCAAACAAGTGACTTAAGAAAAAAATCTCACTGAGGCAGGAAGTTATGTGCTTTGCTCCTCCTAGACCCCTTTGAAATTTACAACCCAAATGCACAAGTGCAGATTACACTTGTTAAGTGTAAAAAAGAACCCATCATATTTCTTCAGTGCAGAATTAACTGGACTGGTATTGATTCCATTTCCACTTGCGCATTTATTTTACTGATTTTCCTCAGAAATGGAAATCACTAGAGCACTCTCTAAGGTTTTCTTTAAATTGGTTCTGTCCCTTTCACTAAATGGATAATCAAATTTCCTTCTTAAAACTGGATATAAACTGAAAATTTCAAGCAGTAGTATTTTGAAAAGGCTTAGGGCCTTTTCTTTGTTTGTTTGTTTTTTTTTTAACTCCAGACCCAGATAAGCTCTAGTGATATATTTATGAAATTATTCCCAAGCAGACAAGAAAGCCTCCAAGCTGTACAAGGTGAAAAAACAAATACTACAATAAAGGATTTGCTGGATTTTGCAAACCATAGAAAATACACACACAAGAGAGAGGGGAACATATTTAAGCGGACTGAGGATTGACTGCACATTTTAAACCCACAGGAAAACATTTGCAGAAGAAAAGATCTATTTATTTCGTCTCCCAAACAAATAAATTGTGAGGCTCCTGACTGACCCTCATTATCATTACCTACACTGTCTCAAGCAATCACCACACTGCCATTGTATCCTTAGAAGGAGCAGGCAGTTTCCTGACACTGCAACCCAACTACTGTGACTTTCCAGACACTCTTTACAGACACCACCTGTACTTCAGCCCACCACTCTCATGAGCTCAATCATTATCATTAACGCTATCCAAACCAGCACCTGCACTCACATAATTACGCCTGTATATCGAGCAGCTGCACTACCAGAAGCCTCCTCTCCCTCAGTCCCCAACAATTACAGACTCACAGAATGCACTCAGTTGGAAGGGACCCATCAGGATCATTGACTCCAACTTCTGGCCCTGTGCAGGACACTCCAAGAGTCACACCACGTGCCTGAGAGCATTGTCCAAACACATCTTAAACTCTGTCAGGCTTGGTGCTGTGACCACTTCCCTGGGGAGCCTGTTCCAGTACCCAACCACCCTCTGGGTGAAGAACCTTTTCCTGGTATCCAACCTAAACTTCCCCTGACACAGCTTCAGGCCACTCCCTCGGATCCTGTCACTGGTTACTAGAGAGGAGGTTGGTACCAGCCCTTCTGCTTCCCCTCCTGAGGAAGTTGCAGACTGCAATGAGTCTCCCCTCAGTCTCCTTTTCTCCAGGCTGAAAAGACCAAGTGCCCTCAGCCGCTCCTCATATGCTTGCCCTCAGGACCCTTTACCATCCTCGCGGCCCTCCTTTGGACAGTCTTCAATAGCTGAGTGTCTTTCTTGTGGTGCACAAAACTGCACACAATATGCAAAGTGAGGCCGCCCCAGTGCAAAGGACGGGACAATCCCCTCCCTTGCCCGGCTGGCGATGCTGTGCCTGATGCCCCCCCAGGACAGGGTTGGTCCTCCTGGCTGCCAGGGCACTGCTGACTCATGTTCAGCTTGACACTGACCAGGACTCCCAGTTCCCTTCCCACTGGCTGCTGTCCATCCTCTCCCTCCCCATTCTGTCGGTACATCCAGGGTTGCCCCGTCCCAGGTGCAGAATCGATTACCTCAGTCACGCTACAACACTGTGCAGTCACACTGTAACCCCTTCCCAATCTCCAAAGCAGGCTAACAATTCCCTCTGCCCTCAACCCGTCCCTGGCTAACCCTTCCCGCCTGTCCCTTGCACTGCNTCTATGGCCCGTGACCCCTTTGCTCCACACCAGTGCAAAAGGCCATGCCCAGCGGTGGGGACAGGGCTCAAGAAGGTGGAGGGGAGGGCTAGAGTCTGATCCTGAGCTATTTCTGCTTCTCTCTTCCTGGCCACTGGACTGCAAAAGATTTTTGGATAGGCTCTGGTCATTTCCTTCCTTCGTAGGATATCCGTGCCTGAGCCACATAATCCTGGGAGTCATACTTAACCACAGAAATAAATTATAAATCATTTAAGTTCTGTTGTCTGCATTCTTGGCCAACACAGAATCATAGAAAGGCTTTTGTTAGAAGAGATATTAAAGATTATGTAGTTCCATGGGCAGAGATGTCACCCACTAGTTCAGTTTGCTCAGGGCCCCATCCATCCTGGCCTTGGAGACTTTTAGGGATGGGGCATCCACAGCTTCTCTGGGCTCTTCTCTTCTCGTTTAAAACCATTCAACCTTGTCCCATAACTATCTGCTCGTGTGAAAATAGCCACTCTCTCTTTTCTTTATAAGCCCCCTCTAAGGACTGGAAGGCTGCAATGAGGTCTCCCCATAACCGCCTTTTCTCCATGATGAACGTTCACATTTACTTTGTTCATAATTTTTGGCCATTCCTGTGGGAATCTGTGTTGTCCTTTGACAAGTCCTGTTAGACATAGTAGAGCAGTCTCTGTAATTAAGGCACATTCATTAAACTAAGGACTAAATGATTTTAATCCTACAGGCAGAGATCTCTAGCCATGCTGCATAAGAGAGTAAATTTAAAGATGCCCTGGTCAGAGGCAGCAGGACTTAAATTTGTTTTGTTCGGGAGCAAAAGAGAAGGAAAATGATCAGGCCCTAGTCATGCACATTTGATATTTGAAGCCATTTCTTTCATGATCATTATTACCAGCCAATCTTTTTCTTACCACAGAGAGCACCATATAGAGTAATACAAATTATCCACAGTGTTTCCTTTCACGGTATTCACTTCAGCTATACATGTTCTTGTAATGTTTTAAAATAAATTCCATATAATTCTAAAATATTTTTTAAGGCTTACTTTTTAAAGACATAAAGAAATGCCTTCTGCTACTTCAGGTGGCAGAGAATATGCTTCTCCAGTGTGACACGTCCTCATATATGCATACAGGTAGAATAAAGAGCCATTCCCACCTCTCCCCAAAGGAAAGGAAAAAAAAAAAAAAGAAAAAAGAAAAAGACAAAAAAGCAGAAATAGAGTTTAAGAGAAGACAGGACTGACAAATATCAGCAGGTGCAGGGCATGGGCAGATAAGGACACCAAATAACTCTCTTTACATGTGGTTAACCCCTTTTATCCCCTTACCTCTCTTTCCTCATGCTTACTCCTCTCCAAACCACCTTCTTTCCTTTGCCTCATTCCCTGAATATCCTGTAGTGAGTCTTGTGCAATCTGAAAATGTTCTCCCCTTGCATTCCACGATTTGTCCCACCCCTCCAGGCCATGATCCTCCCAGTCTATAAGGCACTGGGGCTCCCCTGGGACAGGCCTGGGAGAGGCTGTGACAGGGAGGGGATTACCTGGGCTTCCCCACCTGCCTCTGGAGTCCTTCATGTGTGAAGAGATGGACCTTTGATGGGCTGAAGGCTCCTGTGGTGGACTTGGGGGCAGCCAGGCAGGGTATTTCTCAAGCTCCTCCACACACCATTGTTTCTCTGCCTTCCTTTGTGCATGTGGAGAACTTTTTATGGCATAACTTAACAGTGCGGAAGATTTTAAAAGAAACAAAAAAGTTACCTTGGGGCCCAGGAACCAACTGAAGGATGAAAAGCAAGGGATGATGTGGTCAAAGCCACCTGGGAAATATCACTACAGCCATTAAATGAACAACATCAGAGTTAGCTGTGATTTGTGTTAGTTCATCAGAGAGCACCTGAGTGCCAAAGTCGGCTGAGTGACAGGAGGAAACTGGAGGAAGGAAAGCATTATCACCTAGATTTGCTTCACTGGAAGTTACTGTCCCTTCAACTAGTACCTGTCACTTTGTAACCAAGGCACTCATTAATTTTTTTTATTATTGGAAGAAGGCGGGATGACTTCCTTTTTACTTTAGGGAATCACTAGAGAGATAGACATCCTGAATGAGGGGGTGAAGAAAGAAAGGAGAACCATTTTCTGGATCTAATAGCAATACTACTACACAAAGATACCTGCAGACTTGTTTGGTTTGGGTCTTTTTTCTGAAGATGCCGTAACACTCTCTGTTGCACTGCAATCAACACCATGCTTATATCTTTTGACTGGGCTGCAAAATTATCAACTCTGTGACTGTGTCTGGGGAACACAAAGAGGAGGGTGGGTAGAGTATATCCTTCTCTCGCTAACTTTTGTTCTCTTGCTGCCACCTTGAGAGTGTTCCGGCTCAATTCGCTTGAAGAACAGCTGTTCTGTGCTTATATGAAATGCGCAGATTCTTTGAATCAACTGCATCACTGCAGAGTAGCTGTGGGGACAGGCTGGATGCTGGGTGCAGATGCTTTCCATCTGAAGTTAGTGAGGAATGAGTCTGAGGGTCCTTCAAGTATTCCATATTCTGAAGGTCATTCAGATATTTTTAGTTTCTTCTCTATTGTGAGCGCTGAAGATATCAACTGGCAACTGGTCTGAGCTGGGACAGTCCTTATATACATTCATCTGATTCACAGAACAGATTTCATCTGAATCCATTTCACGAACACTTCACTAAATTAAATGTGAGGAGAGTGCACCTACGTATTTTAACAGACACAGCACACACCATATACACAGATTCTCAGCACCCACTTGTCACAGTGCTGGCGACCTCTGCCACCTAGCAGCAAGGAGCTGCTTTTTCCTAAGCTTGGGTCCAAAGTCCTTGATTAAAGGGGGTAATAATTTTGGGCAGTGGGTACACCAGACCCATCAGTTCCAAGTCCATCCAGCAGGGGTCGAGCGCACTCACAGCTACCCGCTGATACAGCGTGTCTGCGTCCCGAAACACTGTTTTATTCCTACCTTCCTTCCTTCCTTCTTCGGGACTGCTGTGAGAGGGGGCAAAGAGATATTTTACACAAGAGAAGAGTATGCTTCATCTACGAAGAGTGTCAAAAGGGCTTCTCATCACTTCTAATTATGTGATGTTTCTTGATCTGCACTGAACGGGACTTCAGTGTGGGTTTGAATAGATACAGTTTACTATGCTGCATTGGGATGAATAAACATGATATGGATATGTAGACGAGAGGGGTTTGAATGAAAATTACTGAGGGGAGCAAGAGACTTTTAGGCTTTCACAAGGTCTTCAATTCACTCTGATCCTTGTGAGCTGTATGTAAGCCTTATTAAAGGCTTATTAAGCCAGAATTTTACTGCACAGTGCATGAAAAGCATGCTCTAGTCCCTTATTTTGTCATTAGAAAGGAAGAACCGCGTCTCAAATGCATGAAATTGAAAAGACGTGTAATTGACCAAAACTTTACTCCAATGCTATGAACACTAAATTTTCTCTAAAAATTGTTTCACCATATCCAAGTTTGAGAAGGAAGTGAATCATAAGAATTTATTGTAAGCAAGAAGCCAGGGCTGACGGTATAGGATTTGGGGAGCGAATGGACTCAGGCTGGGAACAGAACGGGGATGTAATTTCAAGCAGAGCTGCTGCGAGCGAGAGCCGAGCCAGCGCTCCGGGCGGCAGACATGGGCAGGTGACACAAGGGTGCCCCCTCAGGGCACAGCGGCCCCGCTCCCGGGCACGCCTGACGCTGAAATCCCTCAGCTGCCCCAAACCAGAATTAAAGAAATTCGATCAAGCACTGTGAGAAGAATGTGCGTAAGGGGAAAATACCAAGACACCAGCTCTCCGCATGGCGGGGTCGGTGCTGTCACGCTGCTCGCAGAGGCACTCCGGCTTCAGAAACCGCCGTGGCGCCTGGCTGCTGAGGGGAAAGTTCTGCTGAAACACCCCATGAAATGGGGGCATGTGTATTTTGTGCCACTAATTAAACAGAAAAGCACTTAGAGCGGCTTCCTGAACAAATAGATGACTGAAACCTCCGTTATCGCGGCTCGTATCTTTACTCAAACAGGGGCGTATGTTCGCACTTCTCGGGTTGCCTGTCACCAGGTAAAGTGAAATACTGATCATTGTCCTTCAAGGCAGCTCGTCAAGTCAAGCCGGCGCTCCCTGCGCGGACTTCGTGTGAAGCAGCCACTGTCCGCTGTGGAGCTTCTGCCTCAGAGCGGTGCCCGCTGACAGCCGGCCCGAAGCTCCCGCGGGCAGTGTCACGGCCCCACCCAGCCCCGCCGGGCACACCGGGGGCGCCGCAGGTGACACGAGCGGGGGGCGGGCCCGGGCGGGGGGAGCCGCCCCTCTCGGAGGGACGGGCGCCGGCATTGGCCCGGGGCGGCGGGACGGGCTCGGCCTCTCCCCGCGCCGCCGCCTCCCGGCCCTCAGACAAGCGGGGCGGAGGCGTGGGGCAGTGGCTGCCCGCCGGGACCGGGGAGCCGGCGCTGTCTCTGGCCGGAGGGAAGGGAAGGGGAATCGCGGAGGGGACGGAAGGAGAGGTGAGGCTGACCTAGAAAGGGCTCTGGGGGTGGGAGACGGGGGTCTTGTTAATGGAGTGACTCGGAGTCAAAAAGAGGGGTAGAAGCCACCCGCGCCCGCAGTGCTGGGATAACGTGAGATCGAGCCCGCTGGCCGCTGAGGAGTCCTGGCCGCCAGCCTTCCCCAGCTGGGCTGCTCCGCAGGGTTCGGCCGCCGTCGGCTGGCAAGGCCCCTCGCCTCAGGACGGGGCAGCGCTCACAGGTGTCTCGCCGGCCCGGCCCCGGTTGCTGAGGCCGCAGGGCAGCGGCGCTTGTCAGCGCCTTTCCTCAGAAGCGCTCTCGAGAGCCCCGTGCCAGGGGAGCCGAGCGCCGGGACATTCCCGCTGCTGCTGCCGCCGAGGGGAGCCCCTGTCCGGCGTGAGAGCTGGGTAACTGTCAGAACTTCCCTGCCCCGAGCTCCTGCAGTCTGCTGGAATGGGAGGACTCTCTTTATTTAAATAAGATGCTTAGATCTCAGCTGAGAGATGTTAATTATGTTTGTGTAAATAGTAAACACTTTTAATCTCAGAACACTGAATTAATTGCATCATCCATTCTGTCTCTGGAATGACTTGCAGGATGGGACCTGACCCTAAAGTCTAATGCACCCAGTTGTGTCTTTCCTGTGTGAGCAGAAGAATCTGCTTAGATAATTGCCAGGGTGAAGGTCACTTAAATCTTGGGACAGATTGTTCAGTGGCAAGTATTTTGAACTTTTTGGAAAAGTGTAACAGAAGGGGACTTAGAACATGTGGTGGTGGTGCTTCCCCCCACACTCATTCACAACACATACTTGACAGGATGCTGTGAGAAAAAACTTGATTTTCTTTGCTAAAAGAAGTGATCAAAATGTTTCCCCAAAACATTTGTGTGTTTACACACAAATTGAAGCTCTCTGTGACTGAGTGTTTAAAAGACTAATGAATCAAAGCACTTTATTAAACTTGTATACAGCAACAATGCAGCTTTCCAGTCATTAGTTCTTAATTACCATTAGTTATCATCACTTTCCCAAACAGTTCTTAACAATCACATATATAAATGGTAGCGAACCTGGAGTATACAATACCCTGGAGCTGATGCCCTATATTTAGCACTGATGACTACACTTCTTGATGGTTTGTTTCAGTTGCACGAGTCACAGTGAAGTGCTTGAGAGCTCCTTGGCGAGAGACGCTGGAATCAAAGTGAGTATTTCGTGATTTTCATAAATTATCATCTTTCTTTTCTAGTTGTTAATGTATTGTTCACCTTGATGTCTCCCTTGAAGAAAAGGAGGTGATCTCAGATGACATAGTTCACATTATTTGAGGGAGTAAGCTTACGGTAGTGTTGCTAGGCATCTTTCTTATTTGTTTTGCAGGATTATCCTGGTTCCATCAGACATATCTCCTCTTTGTTCTGCAGTCTTATTTTATTTTCATCTGATATCTTTCCTGCACACTCTACCTCTTATCTTGGAGATTTTACTATTTGCATATGCTTTCCTGTGCCCTGTTTGGGCAAGTATACTGCAAGTCTTTGTTCATTTGCAGTTGTGTGTTATCTATGTGTACTAAGTTATAAGTGCTTATACGCTGCTACCAATTACCATACTTTAGTGTGTTTATGTCTAGGTTTAAGGCAAGGAAATAATAGGCATCTTAGTCTGCTTCTACCTTATGTGTGCAGCCGTTCTCTGCTTTGGCTGTAAGGCACGTTCTTAAATTTCCTGAAGCTGTCATTGGACCTGTCTCTTGTTAAACAAATTTCCTTCCAGCATTTCTTGCATCCCAAAACAACATATTATGAGTTTCACTGTCAGACTTTTAAAATTCAGTGAAATAGGTCTTCATGTTCTTGTTTTCCAGTTCTGACAAAGGCCAGAGTAAACAACACTCCCTTGCCCCCAGAAATGGATGACAGAAAAGTGAATTCATCATTTCTAAAGAGCCAGTGCTTTAGAACACTGGATAACACTCTAGGAGTGCTCTGTTTCTGCTGGATAGAGACCATGTGCAGGTATTTTCTGGAGTAAACTCCTGTTACTCTGCAGGAGACACTTGCCAGATTCCCAAGTGGAAATAATGCTTCAATTTAGTACATGGAGAAAACCTTTGATGCTTGCATCCAGTTGCATCTGAAAAAAAAGGCTGAAGCAGGAAAGCTTTAGGATGAAGTTAAAGAAATTACTTCTTTTCTACCTTGTGCTGTTTCCTGTGCTCATAACAGAAAGGGATGAAACAGACTTCAATCAAATATCTAATAAGAAAACATTATTTGCAAGGAAATTTAAAGGTAATTTGTAGTCTCTCAGTATGAAAAAAATGTTTAATTTTCTTTTTTTTTAATTAGAAGTGATACTTCTGTCCTTTGGAAGTCACTCTTTATTGAAGAGTGACTTGTTTAGAACCATAGTAAGGAATGTTTTTCTCTGAACAGAAAGTGCTTTTCACCCAGGATGGCTGACTAATGGATGACTGCTAAAAGCAGTAGGTATCCTTCTGGTGCTTGAAGTCCATCACTTTTTGCATTTAAAGGCAGCTTATCTAGGTTGATCAGAAGTCAAGTTTAAGGAGGCTCCAAAGTTTGGCTTTCCAATTCCAAAACACCTATGTCAAAAAATGTATGTCAAACCAGTGATTTTGCATTTGCTGTACCAGCAGTCTCCAGTTTTTTAACTTATTTGGGCATAATGTGAGAGTGACAGCTGATTTCAGCAGACTTATTCATGATACATTCTTGTGGTAGGGAGTCATTCCAATTCGTCAGGGTACAGCAACTGGCTGTGCTACATTCTTACTTCATGTTATAAGGTTTCCTCGCTATATGTAATTTGACTCTGCTTATTGCATCAAGAGGGGCAAATGGAAGAGATACAATGTATATGTGAGGAGGAGGAAAAGAGTACTTTGCCCTCTTTATTTTGTAGCTCTTTTTCTGGGTGATAATTCCAGACTATTTTTGATCTGAAACCCACTCAATATCCTGTACCTATGCACCAAGTTAATGAGCAACTTGACAATTTGTTGCCCAGAGAGGCTGGGGACTCCCCATCCCTAGAGGTGTTCTGGGCCAGGCTGGATGTGGTGCTGAGTAACCTGGACTATTGGAAGGTGTCCCTGTCCATGGCAGGGAGGTTGGAACTAGATGGTCTTTAAGGTCTCTTCCAACCCAAACCATTGATCTCATTTTTTTTTCCCCCCTTACATCTTGGTATGTTCCTTTTTTTCTGCAATATAAATCATCTAAAAGTAAATTTTTCTATTTCTCTGTCCCAGTCAAAGAAACTCTGTATTTCATCTCTCTCTGAATGTGTCTGAGTATAAATAAAAAGAAAGGTAAGAAGAAAGAGGATGCTTATCTGTAATTAGCAGAACAATATCCTGGATTCACTGTAAAATGTTTTTGTTCTACAGAAGCATCAAACAGTTGGTAAATTCTGTATGAAATATCCTGCCCAGTGTCTGATTCTGGCTGACTGATAAACTGACAGAGATTTAGCTCTGTACAGGCTGGATGGACTACAGTTAGACTATGTGATCTCAGTTATGTAGTTAGAGCTCCAGAACTAGATCAATGGATTCAAGAACTCCTGGGTTAGAAATGTTTCTACACCATTAACTTGTAGATGTTAAGATCTGCCACCATGCTTTTCTTCTCTAATGAATTCAAATGGCTAATGTGATTTTAAAACTAGAACATCTGTTATGAAAAATTAAGGGTAAGGGCCAAAACCCCTCTGTAACTGCACTTGAAGCACTGTAAGCAAAAGGTATGTATCTAAGTCCTGGGCAGAAATCTGTCAAACGAGCAGAAATAGTGAGCCCCTAACCTTCTATTCTGGGCCTGCCCACATAACTTGTTTTTTCATCCTGGGATAACTTATGTTAGTGTAAATGTCATTAGTTTTACCTTTCTTCATAGTGATTATATTACTTCTCTGAGAGTTAAGAGACTTAGATTAAAAATTAATACCTTCAGGTTACTCTCCTGTTCCCTCTGCTCTATTAGAGCTGGACTGCTCTATAGCCAGGAATGTAGGTCTGTCTGGGTGAGGAAGGAAGCTAGGAAAGGCTTTGATTTTT
>VYZQ01005272.1:6892-22161 GCA_013400655.1 Mystacornis crossleyi | reverse complement strand
TGTTGGGTTTTTGTGGGGGGGGAAGGAGAGGTGGAAAGTGTTTTTTTTTTTTTTTTTTTTTTTTTTTTTTTTTTTTTTTTTTTAAATAGTGGCCTGGTTGAGAGAAAGTGTACCTGACTTCTTGTTTCTGCCTGCCAGGTTTTGACATCACTTTAGTAGTCATTCTGTGAGGTACAATCCTTGGTAGTTCAGCCCTAGGAAGGGTCAAGGCAGAACCAGGGATTATTATGTATTTTGGTGAACAAGGGGATGTGCAGCTGAATCTTCTTGGGTTAAGTGGTCATGGGGGCTCTGGATTTGGCTGCTTCCTGGGTATGCAGCTGTAGCTATTGGGCAAATGAGCTCACACCTTGCATAGCTATGCTCTTAAAGAATGAGCCACTCCTGCAAGAATAAATACCTGTTCAGGGACAGGCCTGATATTCCAAAGCCCAGCCTCACAAACTCTAAACTCCTGATTTAGCTACCGGTGTATGAGAAACAATTTCTGTCACAATCTTTTGCTCCCTCTTTCCTATTCCTGGGCCATTCAGCAGCATCTGTAGGGCAAATCCTTTGCACGCAGCGTGATTTGACACCACACCTCATCCAGTGCAACTGAAGGCTGCTCCAGAAACTGTTCCCTGCTTCATGCTTCTCATGAGTAGCAGTTTGGTTTAGCTCTTGCAATGGCCTTTTATCTTCCTTGCACCATGGCACACGTTACTTTTCAGTGTCAGAGTGCTCTGCTCACATCTGGCCATAAGTGTTCAAGGAAACTGGTACCAGTCAGGGACAAGACAGTTTTGCATGATACAGCCCAGCCTCGCAGTGCAAACAATCTTTTGAGTGAAGTTTTCATGGCTGATAGACTTCCTGTTATTCTCGCAATTTAATATCAGTGTTAAGGAGGACTAACATTGCTGCTGGCTGGTTTCAACTTAGCCAGAATGATCTCAATAGCAGACAGAATTTTCTTATTATGGGGCTATCTGTTAAAACATTTTGCTTGGGAAGATGAGTTATTTTCCTCTCAATAGGGAGTTACAGTGAGCTTTTTAAAATGTATCTATTAAAAAAAAAGACAACAACAAAGCAAATAAACAGAAACCCAATAGCCGTGAAATAAAAACTTCATTGTAAAGTTTAAGTTAATTGTGGTGACTGAGAAGAGACTTGATTCTGATTGGTCTATGTGCAGACTGCATGCTACCTTTTTTTAAACCATTTTGAATGCTAACATTTTTAACCATTTTGGTTCTTAACTTACCCGGAAACTTTGATGTAGTGCTTTTTCCCCCAACTCGCCTTTTGGCTTACTTATTGTTTCTGTAACTGCAGGACGCCTAAGGAATATTTTCTTTCCTCTAGCACCTGATTTGTGCTGGTAATTGTGTGAGGCCCCGTTTTCAGGTAGGTGTGTGCTTTAGTTATGGTAACGAGGACCTGATTAATTGACACGAACTTTCTTAGTAGCCTTGAGATTACGTAATTTATTAGGTAGGTAATTTTAACCTTCAAAACCTGCGTGAGTGAGTGTCTAAGGTGAGTGGTTAGTCAGTCATCCTGTGAGAAAGGACAGCCAAAGGGCTTGTTCTGTTTGCTGGCTCTTTGTGCACAGTAGTAATCAATTAAATAGAGCTGTAGTTACAATAACGAGGCTGGTAGCTGAAAAGTGGGGGGCTGCATGACAAATTAGAGTGATTCAAGTGAGTTACAGATTCTTTTGATTCCCACAGGTGCTTACTTAAGCAGTTAATTGTCTGAGAATGATGGAGTGCCTTTTGCAATGTTCTGGGTGATTCCAAGTTTGTGTTGGGCTGCAGGCAGAAGTGCTCTGGGGAAGTTGAGATCGGTGGCCTCTGTCAGGGAAAGCAAAGATGACGTAAAATGTTGCCGTCTTGATTAGGCAATTTTATGCTCAGCATGCACCACAAAGCTGTATGGTGCGCCCTCCTGCAGAGGCAACGTGCTACCACCAGTGACCCGAGCAGCTGGCTGAGACAGTGCTTTAGAGAAGATCAAAGCGATACATGAAAGGGGCAACCTGTTAACGCACAGGCTCCCAGTTTTACAAAAAGAGTGGAGGAAAATCAGTCTGTCAGTGATGGTGGCTGTCCTCGTTCAACTAGCTCATCACCTCAGCTCAAATGAGGAGTAAGAGTGGGACTCTTAAAATCTCAGGGATGCAACAGATTTAATGGATTTCTATAACAAGATAAAAATCATGTGAGAAGTCATGTGCACGGACTTTGAAATAAAACTTTGAAAAGGTTTCTTCAGAAACAGTATGCTCCAGTCTTCCACTTAGTGTTTAAGACTGAAACTGCTCCACAAACGTCAGCTCAATTTAGCATTACTCTTAAGTATTTGAATGCAAATCCTTGTCTGCTCTTTGTGACATGGATTTCTACTCATCAGTGCTGCCAGCCCCTTAATAAGCCCTTTTGTTTGATTGTCTGCACTAGCAAAGAGTCAGAACTACCCAGTGACTACAAAGTGCAGCTCAGTTCTTCGTCTTCACATAGGAAAGAATATCTTAGAGTGCAGGAAGGGTGTCACTTCCCAGTAGCCACTGGTAGGAAATGCTTGTTAATTCGTCACACTGTTTTGCACACTTCCATTTTCCAGTAGTACAATTCCTACAATAGAACAGAATCCTAGCTAAAATGTAGCCAATGCTTGCTGAAGAGCAAGGAAGGAGGGTAGATGTCGGATATTTCCCCTGAAGTCTACGATATCTAAATCTGTCAAGGCCTCTACTTTAGCCTTTTTGATAACTTTTTTTTTTTTTTTGGAAGGAATTCCTAGTACATAATAGATGTTTTTATTTGACTTGCATCAGTGCAGTACTCATTAGCCTAATCCAAGTAACGCTAAATCCCAAACTAGAATGCATATATTTTTTTGAAGAATGGGGCAGTGGAAGAAAAGGAAAGGGGTTTGGCAGCTCCTGGTTATAGGTGAATGTCCTCTGTGGGACAGTACTAGTGAGAGAAATAGCAGGTGCGTTTTCCATTCTGCAATAAAAGTTTGTGAGAAGGGCATGGAGGTCCTGTTGTCCCATTCTCATTGTTATCGTCCATGCTGAATCTGTATGTTTAAGATGGCAAGTCTCCAGAAGAAGAGGGTAAGCTCTTCTTTCCTGTAAAATGAAAGGAAGGTCATAGTTTCTTAACAAAACCTTCTTAAGAAACTAATCAGTTCCTCGCATTATGAGTTTCAGGTTAGGTTGTTGCTGGAATGTTTTTTGGAAGGGAGAGGTGAGGCAGTGTTTTGGCTGTTTCTTGTGGAACTTCCTCGCTAGAATTTGAATCTGTCTTGTATTTATATTGGGAAAACAGTCAGAAATAACTAGCCATTAAATGCAGAAATGTATCAGATATGTAGGGTCAGGAGATATTTCCCACCAACTGGTTCGCTTCTGATCTTTCTAAAGGTTTTAGTATTTTGCTTGAATCTATTTTCAAACAAGATATAACAACAATCCCATAAAATGGACCCTGTCTGAGTTTAATGCCAATGTTGACATGAAGAACGAGAAAGTCGCAATGGGAGCTTGAGTCCTGTGAGTCTCACACTTCTGCTCACTAAAGGGAGATGAGAATAATTGTTACACAACTGACAGTGCTCTGCCTTCAGAGATCTAGAGGACCGAGTCACCTTTATTATTATATTTCAAGTCCATTATGCTGGGAAGATTCTTTGTTTTGTAATTCTTGATGAAAAGAATTAGCTAGAAGAATGAAGTTCTTTCAAATGAACTGTTACTAATTCAAGCAATGTGCCTACTGGGATTGAACCACAGCCAAGTACTAATGGTACAATGTACAAGGAAATATAAATAGATTTGAAAATATGCTGATGTTAGTAACTTGTTGGAATTTCTGTAATTTTGAAGATTCTTCAAATTATATTTTTTAGTAGATTTATACTTATTGCAGTGTGAAATAAATGACATGACAACTAGTTAGTCTGACAGTAGTCACAGGGAAAAGAAATGTTTAGGTGTGTTTTTCTGAGTCTTCTCCTCAATTTATGAGCCTCTTTCTTCAGAGACCACATCCTCTTAATACCTCTGGCCTAATGGTTCTATATATACCATAACAGGTGTAGAGACTGACATTCTTAGGCAGTGCTGCCAGTATCCAGGCCCTGTGAAAGAAATGGCAAGCTGCCATATGTGATTAGAAGGATTAGGTCACAATCAAAGCAAATTACTCTTTTCTTTTCCAGTATGAAGTTGTTAACTTCTATCCTCTTTCTGTTATTAACTCTTCTTCAGAGTAAATTGCCTCTACAGTCTTCAAAGTCATGAAGGTCTTAATGTCTTACCAAATAAGAATAAAATTAAATCACAGGCAGAGTCATGTGGACCAGCAAATCAGATGTTCCTGGAGAAGATGAGAACTTTTCTGAAATGCTTGTGTTACTCCAGCTGAACTTCCTCTTTCAGCTGGTTGAACATCATTATATAAGGCTGTCAGTGAAGGTATCTTGAGACTGTGACTCTTTTACAGGTTAAAACCACCAAGGATTATTTTGATACTGTTGAGCAAGGATAAGATGTGAGCAAAGCTTGTGTGCAGCTTTAATTTTTTTCTTGATTGTGGCTATTTGGTGCAGTTATCTGGTCCTATCCTTTCCCTTAACCATGTTGTAAGGAATACTGCACAGGAGAACAAATAGGCTTATTATTGCAGTCAAATGAAGCATTGATGTATTAATAAGGCAACCCTGAAGCTGCTCTTAAAATAGATATCCCCCACTTCTGCAAAAGTCCTTGTTCTACCAACACTCTTCACTTCACAACCAGATAAGAACTTCCTTACCTCCCACTGACTAAACATACATGTAAGCAAGCACTGTTCTCTAAATTAATCTCTGGGACTGTTGGAAATATGATATGCTGTGTACACTCTGCTGTTATATTTTTGAAAATATTCTGATAACACCTCTTGTAAGAGCAGCTGGATTGGCTGTAGATGTGCATATCTTACTGGGCGATCTTTTTCTTTCTGCCCCTTCAAGAATGAAAAAGCCAACAGGCCTTCTTGTGCTTGCTTTAAGTTCTTGTCCTGATCATTGCAGGTTTAAAACTGTTTTTAAAACTCCTGTGAATGGTGACTTATGTCCCTCTTCAAAGTTAATAACTGTTTTTTCTTCACTGCTCAAACTGAAATCCATAATCCTCTGATCTTCTGAGCAAATATGTTCATGACCATTTGTGCTTGTGCCAACACTGGCATCTAGCTTAATTAGCTGTTCTGCCTTCGTGGGATTTGCCTCACATATTTACAGAAAAATTATCTTTAAGCCTAGGCTGGTGCTGAGTTACCTGTGACTGTACTGCTTAAATATCACTGGAGAATTAAATTTATTCAGGAGACGGATTTGCTTGTTGTTGTTGCAAAGCTGTAGCTTGTGGGGCTCGTAGTCAGAGGCACCGTTACTGCCTAATGTGACTTCCTAGGGCCATAGGTGCCAGTTCTCCAAGGCTTTTATTGCTCTTAGTATTCTTTTTGGCTTCCTTGCTTCAAAACAAAGGTCTGCTATTTCCTGGGCATGGGTGTAGGCCAAACTTGGTTACTTCTGAGAATGAGTTCCTCTGCACATGCAAATTGTAGTGCACAGCTGCATTTATGTGTCTTCCTCAGCTTCCTGTTGCCTTATGTGTGGACTTCCAACTCATCCTAGCTGCCCGTGCTGATATGTTGTAGAAGTGGAGCAATATAGTTAGAAAAAGGTGTAGCTTTCAACCACACAAATCCAAACCCTCTTATTTTTAAGAGCCAGTAGGCTACTTGTAAGTTAATGAAGATGTGTACAGATAGCAGTCGTTGATCAGCCAGGCCTGCCAGTAGTTGTTCAGCTGAAGGAGTTGGCACAAAGAGTTGTGTGAAGCAGCCGGAAGTGTAGGATTGGCTGTCACCTTCTTCCTCTTCCTTCTTCCTCTTGTTAGAAGACATTGGCTGCAAGACAGATTCTCTGGATCAAAGCTTTAGCATCTTATGTCTATTGTACAAGGAGCACTTGAAAAGTAGTTTTGCAATGTAAATTTAGGACATTACGAGGTTTGTGCAGGCAAAAGGAAATCTTGTTGGTTTGAATGGAACAGCTGACTCTGGGGTTTGTTTTCTGACCCTGTAGGTAAACTCCATGTCAGCCATGGCAAACTACTTCAACTTTTTTCTTGCCTCCCTCATTGTGTCCCATAGGTATACACCGAGTAAAAACTTTGACATCTGAACTATTACTGTAGTACCTCTTGATGTAATATCCCATAGTGTTCGGGATGCAGTATTCAAATTAGCATTCCCCTTTTGTATTTGGGAGAAAGCAGTGTGTGGGGGTAAACAGAGCCCTCTGTAGGGTTAATGAGTTTGTAGACAAAGTTGTCTTTCTTTCGTGGTTCCTGTTTTAGAAAAATATGAAGTCTGACTTAAAGCAATTGGGGTGTACAGCTGCCTGAGAGGTTCTGAGAAATTTTACAAGATAAAATTTTTGTATGAGCCTAAACCACTTGGAAACCATGAGCAGCTTAAGAGTGTGTGTGTGGAAAGCTATATTTTGAGTTGTCTTTCTTTTTCTTTACTTGCCAAAACATGAGATGCCAAGATGAGACTTGCCTTCATGCATGAGATGGATAAAAGATAATTTCAGATTCCTGTTTATTACTGGGAGTCTTTCATGAAAGGGAATATTTTTTGTGTGGTTTTACCTGAATTTAGGGTTTAAGAAAAAAACCATGCCAAATATGCCATGACTCACAAATGTTAGTCTATAACACATGAGAACCCTTCTGAAGAAGTCAGTAAATGTGGTATCAATTTCCATGATCTAATCAGTTTGATAAGTATCTTTCAGTCTTATTTGAAACTTAGGTCTTATATCAAAATAATTGAGGTTGGGGTGGTGTTAGTGTGTGAATTGAACAGGGGAAAGATATATTTTTTTCAATTTTTATTTTTAAATTAATCTCAAGTTTTATAAGAGGTTCTGTACTCTAAGCTAGCAGTTTTTACCATCTGTGTTTGGAATCAATGTTGATAATCTTTCGCAGAAAGCCAGCCTCGCAGTAACTTGTATCAGCCAATCTCATGAGATTGGCCATGCACCACACACACAGAAAGAGGTTTTCTTGTTTGTGAAGAACTGTGGAATCATGACTGAAGAGCCTGCCAGGGTGGGTAGTATCTTGGTATCTTGCCTCTGATTGAAAACAAAGTGGGGGTGCAACCTTAGTTGAAGAAAGTGCTTGGCAGAGTGATGGTGTCTGGGCACTTTAGTAGTAGTGCTGCTTGCTGTGAGCTCTCAGAGCCTGGCTGGATGCGCCCTTGCGAACTGCTGTTCAGCGGGGGTGGACTGAAGTTCTGTTTCCACTACTTTTATTGATTTGAGTACTGAGAAGCTTTAACAAAATCTGCACCTTTTTTTTTGTAAATGCTGACCGACTATTTCCTTAAGATTTTTTAATTAATATTGTAAGACAATATAAAACACCTTCCCTCAGTCTTCTTTAAGAGACGTGGTAAGACCATATTGCCCACAACAGTTTTCTTGCAGACATGACTGATCTTGGGCAAGAAACAAAGCAAAATCTTTGATCATTCCAGTTCACAGCTGTCCAGGGTTTGTAGTTGCAACATGAGCTTCTGTGCCTGTTGGCTGTGCTCTTGCCATTCAACCAGCATCCAGGGCTTTGGATTAGCAGTGTGAATGCTGCTTGCTGTGTCAGATGGTGTGGAAGGTTTCCACATGACAGCTGAAATTGATAATCAGACCCGTTCCTAAGCTGAAAGAGTACTGTTGTACATACTCAACAAATTTAGTATTGTTAGATTTGTTGGTAGCCCTATAGTAACCCCTTTTCACTTTTGCCTAATTGTAAAACCATAATTTTCTAAGTGCAAATGAAATTCCAGATGGCAGGTTGTATGAGATACTGTTGTATCAACTTCATGGAACAAAAGCACAATGAGCCTCATGGAGAAAAATAGGGCAGCCAAACAGAAACACATGCAGAAGGTGTTAGGGTATTGAAGTTGTTGTGGGCATAGTCAGAAATGTGGCTGCGGATGCCTTCCAAATCTGTAAGAAAGGCTGTTATTTTTAGAATGAATGAAGTTTCCCTTTGAGTACTGCCAGTGTCAATATCTTGTTTTAATGGCCTGGTTGAACTCTGGTGGCCAGGGGAGCAAATGCAATGACTTGTTGTACAATTGTAGTGCTCGTTAGATCGATATGAGGTCAGCCACATCCCAGTGTCAGTCTGCAAAGGCCAAAGGAAGACACCCACAGCCCTGAAGAGCTGTGAGGGAGCTGCCTGTGCAGATATCCAGTACATATATCCAGTGGAAACATTTGCTTCTATTCTGTCTCTCACCAGGTTTGGCACTAGGCATGCTTCCGAGCATTACATTTAAGCTATTTATTTGTTTTTTCTCAGGCTTTGACATCCATATCTCTGTAATCCTGAGGCACGAAGATACCCTACCGCAGACACAACTGAGTCCTCCCTGTTCCACCCTCTCTATTCCTTTGAGGGTTTTTTTTGAAGAGGAGGTTTTTGTCTTTGGCAGTTGGAATTGTCTCTAAGTGGATAGTTCTCTGAAATCATAGCCTATAAAATGGAGACAAAATAGTATTCCAAATTACTGCTTGTAAATGCAGTTTGGCTTGTATAGAGCATTGAGGTTCATGTTACCACATGACTTGTAATTACACATACTCTATATGATTATGTATAAATTATTTCACATTTATCCCATATGGTCTGTAGGACAGTGATTTGGCCTCTTTTTTTCCTTCCTTTTACTTTAAATCATTGTGATATGTGCTCTTTACTTGTTTTTCGAGAGGGAGGGTTTATGTCCCCTTTCCTCCAAATTGTTCTGCTAACTGTAAGTGTAATTTAAAATATAGTTGTATAATACAAGTGTACCAATTGTATGACACTCGATTCTGTGTTTTAGGGCGTGAGTTGTCATATTGAGAAGGAAAATATTTTCATGGACACCTTGTTCAAGAAGCCTGTAAAACAGGTTTGACTTGAAGTGACCATTTGAACTTCATAAAGTCATTTAATCACACTGAAAAACTTGTTTCTTTTAATTAAAAATGCATACGTTACCTACTTCCCTGATCCCTGATATTGCAACTTGTTCTTCCTTGTCTCTTTTTTAGGGAATGTTTTGTTTGTTCTCAAACACTGGATATGCTAGGTCAATGAACTGTTACTCCAGGAAGCAGAGCTGAGAGAACAAACTGAGAAGACATTGTGATGGCAAGCAGGAATTCAACACTTTCCCAGAAGTCTCTCATCTAGGGAAGCATGCAAGAAAGCAACATTTGTGACTCTTTAAACCACTGACTGTAACCTGGTCCAACTTTCTCAGTGCCTGCTGAAAAAGACTTCTATAACTTTAAAGCAGGTTACAAAGACTGTCCAGACACTTTACCAGCCCTGCACACAGAACAAGATGATTGACCTGAGCTTCCTAACAGAGGAGGAACAAGAGGCAATAATGAAGGTACTGCAACGGGATGCAGAGCTTAAAAGAACTGAAGAAGAGAGAGTCAGGTGAGCAATTTAGCACTCTGCTTGTTCTGGAAAGACCTACACAGTTTCTACACTGTGTTATTCAGGAGTAGGTTAAAACGGTTGTTGCTGAGGCCCTCATATTCCTCAGGACATGTGATTTGGAGATTTTTTACTCTAGATTTACCATAATCTTTGGGTTAAATACTTCTTCCATATAACTGATTTATTACTGGCCAAAATTGTTTTGGACCCTTGCAATTCCCTAAGGGATCAAGAGCATCCTGTACACACCTGCCTGGATATGCATCTGCCTTGGTTTCCTCAGAATAGGGTTCAGTTTGTGAGTGTCAAAACCACTGCAGACTGGACTAATGCATAGTAAGTGGGGGGCTTGGCTCAAAAAGAATATGAGCACCCCCAGCAAATCAAAAATATGGCTGCAGTCAGCAAATATGTCTGAATGCTGACGTTATACCTAAAATACGTGAGCTGCAATATATTGGAGCTGCAGTCCAGAAGAAGTACCAACACTATGCTCCACTGCCAAGGGATGTTTTAACAATTCTGCGGATGAAGCAGAAAATCACTCCTTTATTTCTTTGTGGTGTCACAGCTGAAGCAACGTGTTGTTATTCTGGAGAGTTTTATGTGCTGGGAGGTTTTACTGGAGCTACTCTTAGGGTAACTACCATGTCTAGAAATGCATGCATGGAAAGCACTGTTTCCCAGATGGCTCTGAGGAAGCTATCTACCTACACAGGTATAAATAGCAATCAAATAGTTGCTTCAGCTGATATAGGTAGTTACCTGCTTGAGAGTGAGGATTTTGGTAGTCATTGTCTTTTTTTTCCAGTGTGAAGGAAATTATCCATTACAAGTTACACAAAATAATGTGTAGACAAATAATGAAAAATGAAGCCTGAGGTACTGAAAACTCCAAGTGCTATAACAGAAACAAATTTTTACAGGCCTCAGTGAAGGCAAGATTTTCTCTCATTGATTTGGTAATCTTCTCTAAGATTCCTTCTCATTGTGGTGTTCCTCATGAAGTAATGTATTTCCAGCTTAAATGTTTTGAAATTATTCCAGCCATGATGCATCTCTGATGCTTCTTTGCTACTGAGAAAGATTTTTTGATAAATGTCCTTGGTGTAGGCATACCCTATATCCTGCAAAGGACAAGGCAGCCTGCCACTTGCCCTAAGAGCAGCATTCCTTTTGCTGAGTATGCTTATGCAGGCCTGAGGTTCTTTGATCAACATGTGGTCAGCATTTTGTTGAGTTATTCTACTTGCTTCTTTTAAGAGCAGTAAAGTGTAGACCAGTAGGTTCTTCTTGTTAAAAAGACTTTTCCTCTCAAAACATTTGCTTTGCTGAAGGTAAAATCATTAGAGGCACTGTTCCAAATTCCCACCCCCATCTTAATGCAGCCTAAGTAAATATTTTCACCACACAGTATTTTCTTCTGCTTCAAAAAGCAGTAAACTGACTTTTCTGTAACAGAATAGGCATTTTATTTACTGTAGGTAGAAAAAAACTGTTTTAATCTTGGAATGTTACATCAGTGGCAGGTCTGAAAGCATTCAGGGTAAGTAACTGTAGATGAGAGTTTACAAACAGGGTCTGGGCAAAGGAACTCTTCTTGGAACAGAAATTCCGAAAAGCCACTCTCAGTAGTGGTCTGAAAGGATTGTAAGCAAGTATTTTTCTCCCTGTAGTTTTACTTTTGCCATTTTTAATTCTAGTTCAAGAGGGTGTGGTGGAAAATGCAAGAGACTGCAGGTTCTAGCAGCCTGTAATCAGCATGTTTGCTGCACAATAAAATGTCTCTTCTGGTTTCTAAACATTATAACTTCTGAGAAGCTGGAAGCTTACATATGGAATGGATTTTTCTGCTTAATTGGGACACATGGAGCTTGCTTTTTATATCTTATATATTAAAACACTACTTGAATTATATCTCCAGCCAAGGAGATGCAGTATTTTAGTGTGGATTCTATAGCCTTGCACAGCTGGAAGATTCCAAGAGCTGGGATCAACTGTCATCGTACAAACATCAGACCCAGACAACATGTTATTTTTTTTGTGTATATAATGGAAGCCTTTTAATGTGATGTTTTTTCCTCTCCAAAAGAAATTCTGAAGTTTGAAGGGTGTTCTAATAATCTGTGCCATGTTCTTGGAGCGTGGACAAATTGGTAACATGACAAAATCCTCTTTGAGCCATTTCCTAGTGGAATTTTACAAATCACCTGATAGAGTCCCTCCCCTGCTAACAGTTCCTAGTATTGCCAGTCTAATAAAACTGCACTGATTAGGCGGGCCCATGCAGCCTCCTTGAGGCAGTCTGCTTTAATTCTTGGTTTGTTGAGGGCTGTAATAGGTGTTTCCCCATCTTGTGGCTCCTTTTGTGTTGGTCTGGATCAGCGTGATTAGTATGAGGTACAACACTGCTTTGGGAACAGCCTGCTTCCTCCTTCACCTCTGCTGTGGTTTGTCTCAAAGGAAGGAGGATATTGATGTTCTCATTGGCAAAAGGGTGATGAAGAAATCTCAGATGACAAGAGGGTGTGATGCGCAGAAAGCAAAAGACATTGTATGCTTTTTTATTCCTAGTGCAAGATGTCTTTCTTTGCTTCCTTACCCTAGGAGCTGCAGCAGGTTGCTGAATGGCAGTGTTCTGGGGATGGGGAAAAGGCATAAAACAAGAGTCAAATGACAGCTTGTCAAGACTAGAAGTTGTTTTCAGTATATTACTAACTTAATTTTGGTTTTGTTGTCATCATTCCTGTCCAAGAATCTCTGATATGCCCTGCTCCAGCACTGGACAAATGAGTGGACTACGTACATAACTGAATGCCCTGGCAGTAGCTTCAACATAACCCCTAGCTTCTTTTAAAGATGTGTAGTTCAGAATTTACTTAACTTTGAACCCTTCCTGGAGACAGTAACGTGAGCAGAAATGTATCTGTCTGTGAAGCTGTGGAGTGTGGTTGGGTCACTCTTCTGTGGTTTGAGTAGCTGGCCCTTGGCACCAGCATGTCTAAGGCAGAAAGCTGCTGTGGTCACCTTTGTGATGGGCTTCCCTGCTGTGGCTATCAGCCCTTCCCAGCAGAAGCTCCTGGCAGTGCTCTTGTGGGCTATGCTTGGGATTGTTTACTTCTTGTGTAAACTGAAGGAGGTTAACGACGGGGAAATTCTGAAGTAGAGTTGTTCATGTGGTGGGTGGGGACTGCTGTACGCCAAACCCCTTTGATATGTTCATTGGTGTGACATTGCAAAAAAGAGAGAAATCTTCAGGGGTCTGATTCTGCTGGGAGTGTGTGGCTGTTGAAAGCCTGTTGTAAATGTAATTTTGACTCTGGCTAGTTCTAAAAGATACCCTCTCCAGTTGCTTTTCAGGCAGTTTTCCTTATATTGTTGGCTGTCAGAAGGAAGGCTCTTTTGTGAGATGGGATATATTTAAGGTATTGAGGTGAGCTTAATATTGGCGTTGGGGAAAGCAGGCTTATTGCTGTAATGTGAAAATAGCTGACACCAGAGTACATTCTTAAAATATTCATAAAATAATTTTTTGTTAGATGAAACTGTTTTGAGGGTGTGCTTAACAGAGGCAAAAATGTTCTTGGTGCACCTGTTGGCAGCAGAAAATGATAAGCTCATGTCTTCTGGATGAATTCCCCATTATGGACACTGCTTAGCACCGAATGTGTTTTTCTAAATATAGTGACTATTCAGGAAATAGATCAATTTTATTCTCTAGCAGAATGTTCATGTCATTATTTATCCTTTTTAACAAAGCCAACTGACATAAGAAGGAAGGTATGGAGGATGGTCCCAGCCCACCTTGTAAGATGCCAGTAAGAAAAACAGGATTGTTTTCATCTTGATCTGGTGAGATAAATGGGCTTAAGGAAGAGACCTTACTTACTGGTCTTGGTAAGAGATATGGCACTGGACTACACTGAGAAATGAGCTGACACCTTTTCTTCCCAGTATTGATTGCTAATTTGCCTACTAGTAGCAGATAAATTGTTTGACTGGATGATGATTGTTTGGGACTGCTAGTGAAGCAGGGTAGATGGGGCTTATTCTGTATGGCAGAAGAATGTACTGAAGGGAAAATGTGATACTAATAAACTAATAACGATTTTTAACCTGTATGTTGAGTACTCCCTCAGTAAGCATGGTTTTTTCCTAGAGTACAAAAACCTTCTTGGTAAGACTTATCACATGTTTGTACCTGGCACTGTGTTGTATTATTAAGTGCCAAAGTGAAGCCTTTGTCTTCAGATTAGATTAGTCTTTATTTGTAGTTCACCTGAAATCCTAAATGCAACCCTTTCTTTCGCACAGCAGGAAAGATGCCCTTGCTGGCAGTGAGAAGAAAGTTATGATACAGGCTCTTCCGCTCACTTATATTTGCTTGTATGTGTCACTTGGTGGGGCTTGTTTTATGCTCTGTATGCCTACTTTTAAAGCCTGTGAAGAGCTGGGGGCACTGTGTGAGCAGAACCTGCCAGTTACATACTTTCTAACAGCCTCTCCACCCCTTGTTCAGACCATCCTGTGCCACTGTCCAGGCAGGCTTTAATACCAAAGGTGTATTGTCACAGGACAGCTGTTCCTTCACTGTGAGGGTTTGGCTGGTTGGTTTGATTCGGTTTTGTTTTTCCCTGGCAGGCTTACTTGGGTTGCATCTGAAGAGGAAGGGGAGGAATTGGGGAGCCTCTATGCAAATCCTTTAAAAACTAGCAAACTAAACAGTGGAAAGCTGTTCTGGAAATGAAACAAATGGAAGCTAAAAGAAATTGCTAATACTGGCAGATCTTGAAGACTCCTGCCTCCTGCAGCAAGACTCAAGAGTTTTGATACAGATTTCCTGAATGGAATAAAGTTAAGCTTCCATATACTAAGAAATGCTTCAACAAATTCACATATTCTTTGTATCTGCCTAGGGAGTATCTAATTACATGATCCATACAATTCATTGCTTGTAAAATGAAGCTTACTTCAAACTTGACAGTGCAACTACTAATCAGAGAGTAAGTCTGAGTGCTCAGTGCAGGTGGCACAGTAGAAAGGCACACAGACATGAAGATCTGTCTGTAGTGCAGAATAGACATACGGTTTAAATGAAACGGGGCGATGTGACAGTCTGATGGCCCATGTGTGGCCATCTGCTAGGAGAGAAATGTTGTACAGCAGGGTTAATGTGGTCAGTGTGTTTCACAGCCAGTTGTTCAGCACAGAATTTGGGATCAGAGTTGTGGTTCCAGATTCTGATGGAGACCTTGTTTCAGTGAGCAACAGAGCTTCATATTTTCTCTTCTTTCTCTCTAAAATCAATTGACTTCTCACACCTATGAGCATGTAACTCATTCATTCATTCCGATGCTCCAGGATTGGATGTGTCTGTCTTCCCTCTGATTTGAGAGAGAATGTCAAGTGTTTGTCTTGTTAGTCATCAAGACTTGTGCTGACTACAGCCCGGTCAGTTCTCCAAGGACCCACAAGCAAGATGATACCTGAGATTTATTCATCAGGCTATTGTTAGTAGACTTAACACACACAGACTTCTGAATAAGCATAAAATGGAAGAACATGCATTACTACAAACAGAATTAGTCTTCCTTTCTCATGTACCCAGCTACTTCTAACTATCAGAAATCTTGCTGTCTAAAGAGGCCCCAAAGGCAAGAGTTAGAGGTGTTGCTTATGGGGAATTGTGATGACAAGGATGGGG
>VYZQ01005268.1:22001-38314 GCA_013400655.1 Mystacornis crossleyi | reverse complement strand
ACCCTCAGAGCCTCCATGAGCTTTTCTCTTGCTTACTCAACAGCTGCCACAGGACAAGCTGGGAGGGCTGCAGAGCTTGGCCAGGTACAGCTGGGACTGACTTCCATCAGGAGATACGGAGAGGATGCAAATCTGCTTCTGTGCAGTAAAAGGTTTGAATTTTCCTTCAAAGACATGCAGATGGTATACTTCGAGAGCCCTTCATTATCCTTCCTTCCCTTGACTTTTAGGGCTGAAAAGCACTCTTTTAAGTTTCTGCTGCTTTTTGAAACTGAATGAGGAAATTCCACCCAAAACACATTGATTTGGAAGCAAGTAACTGACTGTGGGGAGATGGAGTTAACCCTCACTCTGTTACATTGTCTTTTTCTAGCTAGCAAGCACCACAGAGACCCCAACCTTATTTTCTTTTCTGTTTTGCACGATTTTGCATTGGTAGTTAATTATCTGTTAGAAATAGTGATTTCCACATTAGGAAAGACAAGACATAATGTCTTACTAGTAGCTGAACTTGTGCTTACTTAATGTCCAAGACTTAAAACATTTTCAATCCATTTACATTTCATACCTATTCATTTATAGTTGTGCTGGCGGCTACATTTCTATGTCAAATAGCAGTAACACATTTCTAAAGAGGAACGAATGGCACTTACATTTACTTGTTTACCTTTTATGAAAATCTAAGTACAAAGAGGAGAAAACACATGAGTCAGTAAACCAAACCAGCTTCTCTTTGTGAAATCTTTTATCAGCATGCAATTATAAAAAGCAAAAGCCCAAAACTAAACTGGTGGACTACAAAAAAAAAAAAAANTAAAAAAAAAAAAAAACAAACAACAAAACAAAACAAAACCAACATCTTCTCACAGGATCTCAGCTTCGTTTCAAATAAGGAACAGGCACTTATATTTCAATTAAAGATTTGCAAATACCAGGAGCAGTCATCAAAAAATTAAAATATTAATAGCTTTTACAGACATTATCTGCATTTCCTTGAAAGAAAATTCACTAGTTTTTGCTTCTGAGGAGCACATTTGCATTCTTCAACATCACTTCATTTAAAGTAACCCAGTCCCATCTTCCTGAAAATATATCCCCGCATCTGTCAACAACTAGAAGTGCTGGAATCCTCTTAAAAATGAAATTTGTATCTATCTTCCCTTTCCCCACCGTAACAAGACTTCNGCAGCCGAGGTGTGTGTGTGGTCCGCGGGGGGGGGGGGGGAACGACCAGGCACTTGTTGCACTGTAATAAATGGGGTATTTGCAAAAGGAATTAGCTTCCAAGAATTACATATGAATTAGGGGTCACTGTCACTCGCTATTGTAACCTCACAGTAACTGATCAGGTGTTAAGTACCTGCTTACCTAATTGCTTCTGAAACTACCTTGGCCTTTCTTGAAGCATCAGGTAAATTGAGGATTTGCTAACAAAAGAAAGGTGATACTATTGTGTTTCCCACAGCTTGCACAAAATGTTATTCCACAAATTAGAAACAGCCTCTTTTAAAGCTACAGCAAGCAACCGGTTCAGAACAGCTTCTTGCTAATGCAAGAATTTTGTTGCCTAAAAACAAAGAATTATTTTTCTTGAAACCCTATTTTCATGGAAGGTGTAAGTTAGTTACAAAAGCTGGTGTCGAGCAGAAAAAAACCCAAAGCACATCCCCCAAAAGCCCCTGAAAATAAGTGAATTACTTTCATGACTAACAGCAAGGCTCAGTGGCAAATGCAGTTGCTTTTTCCAGTGGGCAAAGGAGAGAGTTAAGAGATCTAATACTACAACCAGCTCAGAAAAAATCTCGAACTCTCACTTGTGAGGCACTTATTTTTTTAGCTGACAACTAAAGGCATCAAGATCTACTTTCTGCATCCATGTGACTGACAAACACATCTGAATAAAGGAACAAGTCACCACAGAAAATAATATGATGGTTATGGCACACATCCTGAATTCAGGAAAAGCAAACAGCACAAATACCTTAAAGGGAAAAAGACTTGATCCCATCTGATCCAAAAGGTGGGAAACAGGTTTTACAGCAAGCAGAGCTGTGAACTGCAGGTTCTAGTATCAATATTTTGCTCTTGGATAAGCAATTGAACACATACTTAATTTAAAGTATCCAAACACAGTGAGTTCAAATAGTCTATCAGTATTCTTTAACATCTTCATAATGTTATTTACCTTTTCAATTAAATAACTAAGATAAGGAATGTAAACAATGGCAGTGATCCTGCCTTACATCTCTGGAAGGCATATTCATGAGATGAAAGATGAGCTATCAGATTAATATCTTGCTGAGATATGGCCTGCAGTGTGAATGTTTGGGAACCAGGGCATTTTAAACAATTATGTAAAACTGTCCTAACAGATCACCAAAAGTATTTGGGAAAAAATCTGTTTTCCTTTCCTTTTCCAGATACAAAAACACGGCTCTCTTAAATCAGTTCCTTGACAACACTGAAGAGCAAGGCAGATTTTGTAAACTCAGAATGGTAAACTTAAAGATGGGTAATGAACAACCTTAAAATTCTGCAGATGGAACACCCAAAACTTTCTTCTAGAGTCCTTTGATCATAAAAGACTTACAGACAAAAATCAAAACACAGAACTGCCCTGGAAGGTCTAATTTTTCCAGGACATACTAAAAAGTTTAATATTACACATACATATAACATGTGAACTGAAAAAGTTACTGCTCCTGCTCTCCACAGGAGATTTTGCAGACTTTATTGATAGTTGTCCTCAACTGAGAACACTTTCCTAGGAATACATCGTTTTATACTTTCTCCTCCTCTCCTCCTTCAAATTTACTACCCTTCAAAGAATAGAAAACACACATCTGTGTGAACAGCAAATTCTCCCTACAATATTCCCCAGCTTCTCACTGCAGCCAGCCAGCCCTTCGTTCTTTGTGCTACAGGGAATGGGCAGTGCAGTGTTACAGAGGGTAAACGCGTTTGTGTAAGCTGCATTTGGAAGTGGAAAAGGCAAACATGACAACACATGCCACTAATGTCCGCGAAAACGTCAAAGAATTACCAGCTATTGGTACTTCCTTCTATCACTTCGTATAACCAGACACTTCAGGAAGGTACAAAACCATTCTACAAATTACAGCTTTTGATGAACTGTGCACAAGGAATTCCGTGATTCAAGGGGATATTGAATAAAATATCAAGAAGGGCATTTGGACCTGGTGGGAACAGTTTCTTATTTACAGGTGTCTGAAGTCGGCAGGGAGATGCTTTTACAAGAAGCGCATCCAATAAATACGAGTACATCTTCCTTTTTTGAGGCAGTTAAACCTTCAGAATAGAACAATTTTGGGGTAAGATGAACCAATCATATCAATTTTTCTTTGGACAAGAAGGTACATGCGTAATGACCTGGCCGTTTCTTTAACACATTTAAACCCAAACAAATACAATACTGTCAACAGTTTTGCTCATCTTGAGCAACGGCAAATCAGGGCAGCTGAGGGTAAGGAAGCAACGGCCAGCAGGCACATGGGAAAGACAAAACAGACAAGCTTCCACTACCAACCCTCTTATCACCTCAGCAACAGAAAGTACACTAAGTGTCCTCTCCATTTTCTTTCTCCAAGCCCTTCCTTCTGCCTATGCAACTACATCCAGCGTTGCCGATGTTTCCAAGAACAATTTAGGGATAGACTGAGAACAAGGCATATTGATGCCAACTCCGGTAATCTGGTTGAGGACGGTAAATCAATGGTAACCACAGACAAAAAGGGGCTTTCAGAAACCAATGAAGTGCCACAGCCAGTCTTAGACACTGCTTTAAAATGAGAGATGAAACTTTGTCCTCAAACAAGTCCTTCTAACACGTATTTTGTCAGATTTCAGGCTTTGACTATAAACTGTATTTTCAGACTTTCTAGCTCAAGAATTTCTAACTGTAGAGAGTGCACATTGTCATCAGAATCAGTTGTGAAGATCATACGGTAGAAAAAAAGGACACCAACCATCAGTAGTGCAAGACCCTTCTGGGGCAGGTTTTTGCGAGTATGGGATTGGTGGACTACTTGAATCTGACATGTCTTCATCCTCTTCTTCATCTTCCATTTCATTAACAGTTTGGTTGGTAGAAAAGTCCAGGTTTCCATTTTGTGAATAGCGATGTACCAACTCTTTATCCAATTCTTCTACCTTTGGCTTCACATCTGAAGAATAAAAATAGAAAAAATAATAAAATGTAGTAAAAATTAAAGTAACTTAGAAAATTAAATTTTTCAACAGTATCTTCTTTTAAAACAACATCTATCTCCTTTTAAAATAACCAGCATGCCATTCTTTTCCCTTAACAATGCCCAACATTCAGATCTTGTCACACAAAGAACTGCTGTGCAGTTTTTGTGCTTTTTTAAATGAAACACGCCCCACCCTTTCTACGCACAGAAAAACAAGTGAAATGTGCCATACTTTCATGGTTACCTTCCGGCAAGAAAGGAGGCTGGTCAGGATCCAGGTACAGCTGTGAGAAGATTGGCCGTGGGACAACACTGCTACATCTCAGAGAAGCTTCTATGGAGTTATGAAGAGCTTCTTCGAAACGGGCAGATTTTAGTTGCCCTGCATATGAATTCCCCATGATCTAAAAACACAAAGGAAACGGCTGATAAGGGGATGGGAAAGTGCATGCACGGAGAATTTACAAATGAAGACAGAGGTCTTAATATCATCCATGGGAGCGATACAAAGTTAGCAGGAAAATATGCTATGGAAACAAGACCTGTAACGAGCCCTACATGCCGATGTTTCTCTCTCAGCCTGGCAGACTGTATCCTGCTGTTCCACTAAGCTTTCAGCACATTTCCAACACACTGCCCTCTGTCTTTTGCATACATGACCTCTCAATAGCCTCAAGAACCTGCCTGGTATAAAAAATTAACGGAGGGTAGATTAAATCATTGTTATTTGGGGTTTTTTAGGATATTCAGAGTAGAATACAGACAGGTATGTGACTTAAAATAAATTTTTAAAAATCAAGTTGGGCTTCATCAGTTTTTGCCAAAGAGCATTTACATGATTTTTTACTTGTCAGTATGCCATTATTTGGAGAGAAACTGCACACAAAGATATCCAGTGACTTGATTTTTTGCTCTTGCTCATATTAACTGAAATTGCATGGAAGGTCCGTTTCTCAGTCTTTTCAGAATCTTCACCTCCTGTCTTCAGTGTAACAGTATGATTTACATGTAATCTGATCCATTAAAGGATCTAACCACACTCTTACAACAAAAGATATAAGTAATAAAAGAGAAATAAATAACTTCTAAGCCATATGCAGCAAATGCAGTGAAATGTCTTTATTCGAAATTATGCTTTACACTCATATAGTGATAATAGTCATTTCAATAGCTGCTTTACCAATTAATATCTCTGTTTATATCAACGATAAATTTAGGAAAGTAATTAAATATTCAAGCACAAACAGACCTGTAGATCATTTCTTCTCTTTGGATGGCATTACTCAGCCCATAGATTGTTGTATTTGTGCACCCAGCACTAGGATATGGACTCTCAAACGTAAACATTTACTAACAGGGTGGCCATGGAAGGTTTTAAAATGAGCTAAGGGAGACTCACTGAAATATGAAATTTTCCACTTTGCTAAATCATTATACCAAATGACACTTGTTCCAAAGAAACAGCAATCTGACATTTTCCAGTATTCAGAATACAAGACCGCACTTTTGGAGAAATTTATTTCCACAGAGAAAAGTTTTCCCCAGTTAAATCAATAGATAGAATATAAAAGCTTATAACATTATCTTTGTATTTCCCCTCACTAGATGTCACCTAGCTCTACGACCAGGAAGAGACCTTGGCCAAGAAGATAAGCTGGCATTTTGAAAACCTAGAGTTCCACTCCCGCTTTATCACTGGGTTGCTCAAGGCCCTCAGGGCCACCTGTAAAAAGGGCAATAATTGCGACAGCCACTTCGAGAAGCATTTGAGGTCTGCTGGTGTAGACAAATACCTAAGAGCTAATTATTACTACATTACTGGATACACAGGTGTGAAACAAATCAAATTACTCACCTCTAACACGGGAGACAGGGTCAGTTCCCTGTTCATGCAGCTTTGGGAAAATAATTCCCAATCTTTGACTTAGACTGGCTTTTAATAAATTTTGTGGCAACTACGCTTCCCTACCCAACCAGAGACAATACGAGATAAAAAACAAGATAAAAAACCATTAACATGACAGATTCTGCTATTTCGGCAGTAAAATGTTTAAGATAAGTAGATTCTCTTTTCTCTTCTATAAGTTTTCATTAAATTTGGAAATGGTAGGGAGTGTGTACAAACACACAACTACAAAGTGTGTTAGGGAAAAAGTTACACTGAAGCGGTATTAAGATTGCAGTAAGCTAAAGCCTGCCAGGTGTCTTTGAAAAAAAGAGAATTGATGAAAATCAGCTAAGTGACTGAAATACTGATTTTACTGAAATCAGTGATGATACTTCCATAAATATAAGTGAAATCATGACAGACTATTATATGATTAACTTTCATGCAATAAAATTTAATTTCTCTGCTATTTATGTCAGTTATGATGTGCTTAAGGTAAGATTTCAGGAATGTATTCAAATGAAAAGACTTTAACTAAAGTACCATAATGGAAATGAATCAATCTTCATGAATCAGAAAATTTGCAATTCCCACAGCACATCTGCCTGAAGTTTGTTCATTCTCCATGTCTTCTACAGCCTATGTGTTGTATACAATCCATGACAACTATTTTAATTTTGATGGGAAGCTATTAATAAAACATAGCATGCACACAGCAAAAATGCTGGCAATTTGATTTGTTTCCCTGGCATCTGTACAAGGAGACTTGCCTGTGGATGGGCATTGTCAGAGATTTACCTGAGAAAGCAGGTTAATATTACCAGAGGATGTTTCTAGCTCGCCAAGAGAGAAGATTGCTGGAAATGCCAAGTAAAGAAAAGCTCGGGAAGCACAGCTTGTGTGAGCTCTGGTCCCTGCAGCGTGGAAGCAGAGCAGGAGGAAGGCTTGTCAGGGACGTGCTTGTGCAAGATGGGGCAGGCAGAGGTATCAGAGGGCAGAGTGGCTGGGGGTCCTGCTGGGGTGCAGCAGAGGAAGCTGGGAGCCCTGGAGAACAGCACGGGGCAGCTGATTTCCTAACACTGCCTGAGGCCATTAGGGCAGCTGGGCCTCATCTGGAGTTCAACAGAGCTGGGGAGGGGAGAGCAGGGGCCCTTTGCTTCTGCAGGGGAGAGGAGGTGGCAAGACCCTCCTACAGGGAGCTACTGCCCGGTTCAGGTTGTGCCATCTTGATTCAGCCTCCCCAAAAGCCAGGAGCACCAATTCAAGGTAGTAACTCCTTAGTGTTTCTGCGTTTGATTCTACCCCGAAATGCCTGGTGCAATTAGGAAATGGTTAATTTTCCTCCTCACAGTGTAAAAGGGAGGCAGCCCCCAGCGAGCACACCTCAGCAGTGGCAGAGGAGACAGCAAAACGTGCTTTAAATGGGCTCAAGTGTGCTGAGGGGGCTTCAGGAGGCAGCAGAGCCCAGAGGAAAAATAAATCGATGGAATTTAACAGGAGGAAAAAAAAAAAAAAAAAGGAGGGGAAAAAACCATTTCTCTTATTAAGACACATATCTGCCCTATCTGCATTTAAATGTGACCAAAGCCAATGATTTAACATGACTAAATTAATGCTCATTGTTAAAAAAGTTACCCAAATAATATGTCTATCCATCATTCCTATATGAGGTCATTTGTTAAAAATAAAACAAACAAACAAACAAACGCCTCTTGCTTTCTGTAGTGAAATTAAGACAAGGTTTTCTTAAAATTCTGACCATCTGATGCAACAGGGAGCTCGGGAGGATGTGGGAAAGACATTCCATTCTTGAGTTCATTTGAGCCGATCTGACACAGTGACTGAGAGAAAACAGAGCTGGACTTGAGTCAGGAGCTCCTCCCCGATCTCACAAACGCGGTTTTATGCTGCCAACACTGGCACAGCGGTGCTCACCCTCGTGTCCATTGTGCCATAGCCGGCAACACTGCATGGAGCTCTGCTGGAGCCTCCCTGCGTGCACCGAGAGGTTTCTAATGGGCAGGAGGTTTGATGTGAGGGTAAATAATTATTTCCATATCCACATGCACGCTAATAGTAGCTAGCTCAGCACAGAGCTGCTCAGACTCCAAGCAATGAGCAATCTGCACATCTCTAATTCATTATTCCAGCCCTCACCTTTCCTTTTACCTGCACCACCGATGGATCCCATTGTAATTCTTAAGTTGCCTACTTCCCTTGGCAACCTTTTGAGGTCTGTTTTGGATTGAGCTCTACAGAATGTTAGTATGTGCAAAGGGTAGATGCATTTAGTTGCTATACCTTTTCCTTCCCCACTACCCAGCCAAGGAAGGAGGTTCAATTTGGCAGCAGTCACTCTAAGGCTTCCCCTCTACCTCAACAAATTTCCCGCTGTACACAGACAAATTTTATTTAATTTCCTTAAAACTTACTATGGGGATTAGAAGACATTATCAGAATTGAATAATTTCAGAATAGAATCTGAAAGAAAACATGAAATAATTGGGGAATTTCCTATATTTCCTAAACCTTAGATCACCCGCACCTCCAGGCTCTATCACTCTCAGCGTTCTCTGAAAAGATTCAGATACTAAGGCACCACCCAACACATCTCCATTGCTGCTGTGCCTCTTAAAAGCAGGTTTCCTAAACCCACTTCAAGTCTTCTTTGCAGCAGCCCATCACTGAACTAGAGGATTAACCACGAGATTTGCTGGAGTGAGAGCTACCTTAGAGCAGAGCTGGAAGGTAGACCTCACATTTCAATCTGTCTCCTTACAAAGACACATGAACAAGGCAATCTTTAAATTCCTCTAACCTGACCACAGGTAAAGAAGGATTACTGCTATAGCTTTTAATAAAACAATTAATATGGGCACTCATTATGGAAAGCAAAACTACAATTACCATGAGCTTCTACCAAGGCAGAGAGAAATGGAAATAACAAAAGCAAAATTTCAAAGAGGACTGATTTTAACACTGCTTCACTTTACTGTGTGGTGAAGGACTCAGGGAAATTCTAATCACTCTTTCAAACCCAGAAGCTAAACTTAAAAGAAAACTTTGTCAATTCAAGCAAATAATCTTGTTCCATGTGGTCACCCAGGTTTCAAAAGATCTGTGCAGAAGCATGACATGGGACGTTTGAGAAGAACCAGAGCCCAGGTCCAGCAGTGTGTCAGGACAGTAAACACCACCCACTTTTAGTTAGAGAAAAAGGGGACTATGCTCCTTTACATTAAAAAAAAAAAAAAAAAAAAAGTCACCTCTGAAAAGTGGATCATTACTCAATAACTCTTGGGAGCCAGAACTGCACATTGAGTTGAAGGCTCTGCTAGTAAAAATATAATCAGATCATTCAGTACACCAGATACCACATATTTGGCCTCCAGGTGGGTCATGACCCCAGAGACTTTAAAGGAGAGGAACCGAACTGGAGGATGAGGGAGGGGGTGAGTGTTGTTGTTATGGCTTAAAGCAATTTCACAATTACCTGATAGCGAATGATGAATCTGATGCAAACACCCTCCATTAAGTCAGCTCTATCAAGCCCTTACTTTGTGTTTAACCTAATAATGTAATTGTGTTCTCCAAAACACATAATCTGGCTTCTGATCTGGCCTAACCCCACAGAAAACTGTCTCTTCAAAGGACAAGAAAGCAAGTTTCTCCACAAAGGCACTGCCAGGCCCAGCACAGCTTCTGTATCTCAAAGGGTTATCTCAGGCAAAGAGAGACCAGGCATCTATTCATGCTGCAGAATAAGTGAACTGGTTGTTTCAGGTACAGCTAGTGTTTCTGATTGTTTACATCATTCTTAGTCATGTTCTGCGAGTATTATTTTTACCCATTAGAGCATCACTAGGATGTATGAACATGCATACAGCAGAAAGGATGCCAATTAATAGTGACAATAACAAAAATATACATTAATTGAAAGTGCAGACTTCAAATGTCTATATACAGTATCAACCGTAGCATTCAGTGGGGAAGACTTATGTGTGACACAAAACAAGACTGTAAGGTGGAGTAGAAGCCATACTTCACAACCACTGTAAGATCCCCTTTTTCCCCCCTCACAGTCTTTTCAGCATCTTGAGATTCTCACCCTGTTTTGTCTTCATTAGGGGGATTCAAACTCAGCTGCAAAAGAGCTTACAATCTTATGCAGCAAGTGACAAATAACTCATTCACAACGTCTTTCAAGAAAAAGGACTTAGTTTGGATTTACCTTATTTACAGTGCAGATTCCTCTCATCTTTACTTTTCATTTTATTTTGAAGAAAATATTGTTTGCATCCAATACCATTTAGAGCCTCGTCTTTCAGTCTAAGGTTGCCACTACTGTGTAAGAGTAATGGGAAAGATCAAGAACACTTTTTTTTTTCCTGACAAAGTTATTTGTCTTATTGCTCAATTCATGGTATCTGTACTTGGAGCATTGCATCAGATTATCTGGGATTTGGACAATTCCTTGGACAGAGACAGAAAAATGCATACACTACAGAGCCACATGCAGGATGGTGGAACAGGGCAGCTGTTTCCCCACAACATCAAACAAAAAGCAAATCACAAATGGCCCTAATATGAAGGCTGCTATGCCCTTACTTCTCCATCCCTTCCACCCCAAGACTACTCCTACAGTCCGCAGGAACAGCTCACAAAACAATAAACATTCTAAAGGTAAAAGTAACACCTGGATGCAGGATGATGCTACTTAGTTGAACTTGCATGCATGAAGGTATCAACTTCAGCTCACCCCCAAATGCTGCAAAAATGAAGTCTGAATTGCATTTTTAGAAATTCGGTGATCTGGGAGTTTTCAGCTTCACAGAATAAACCAGCAGTGATGTAACACTGGGGCTGGCAAAGGAGAACCACCAAGAAATAGCAAGTGCAACACCATCTCATCTCTTTTACCTAAAGTTTGAAATGTTTCTTCAGCTGTTTTTAACGGTGTTACCCACTGAGCTGTACACACAAAGAGCAGTTTACAACCACAAACACAGAATACACTGAGAGGCACAATGGTACAGAAGTCACTGCAAGCTGAGCTCAAGTCAACTTTTACAAAATGGCAGCTCAGCAGTTTCAAGTTCAGCACTTGTGTTTATTGTCTAACACTACACATTTTCCTTCATCTTTCAAACGTGCTGACCATACTTTCCCAGAATCTTTAGATGCAATCTTTTTCTATGCCTGAAGTTCTAAAACGGTATTTCAGAGTTAAGTCTGTGCAGTTGGAATCAAGCTATGTAAACCCAACAACAGTCAGTTCTTCTTATCCCCCAACGGCAGTGGAAGTTATTTTGCAAGATTTCTGCACATGAAGCTTTGTGAAGAGAACTGTACAGACCTTGCACTTGCTTTACTTTTCTCCAGGTTATGGGTCCCACTCAGGAAAAAAAAAATGCTGCACTCTAGATAGGTTAAACTCTTAAAACACTGTGAGAGGAAAACTGGTGAAGACAGTGCACCAACACATTGCTCTAGTGAGGACTGAGGTGATTTAAGAATGTTCCAAGCTTCATTTGATGCTGTGTCCTCAGAAAACAGATGCAATAAGCATATGAAAGAAAACATATAAAAGGTTTCAGGAGTTAATTATATTGATTAAGCCTACTCTGACTGCAAAACTTTTGGAGTCTTTTCAAACGATGTTATGAAATGAGCAGATAAGTTACTGTGAAGGTTTTGTAGGGTTTCTAAATAAATTTGAAGGGTTTCTAAATAAATTTGTAGAAGATGGATTTAGATAAAATCCTTTTATGCTGTGGGGATCTTTCACAATATACATGGGAAAAGGAACATTACTATGCACCCTTAACAGAAGACATACACTTCTCTTTCAATAGAAAAAACCTTCAGGTGGGGAAAAAAAGGTTACCAACCTCCAAACATTGCTTTGGGTTTTGAAATTTTGGTATTGTTAAAAGACTTCATTATTTTATATGGAGTATATGCTCACACAGTCATGCAGGGATGGCACAAATAAATCACTAAAGAGCACTTTTGAAAACCTCAGCCTGCTTCTTTAAAACATGCATGCTCATACATAACTCTCCCCACTTATGTTTTCTGTCCTAAATCAATAGGACTGTACCAGGTTATTAATGCCAATGCAATACAACCACATCAGCTATGATGCTTAATCCTAGCTGTAAGATCAAGGCATAATTTTGCTGTGCAATTTTGATTTTGCAATTAGTTGCAGTGTAAAAAATTACAATTTATTCTTCTAAGCACCTGAAATGTTTGCACGGTCAGGCCGTTATGTGTTTGAATCACCTCTGTGCCCAGCAAGATCATGGAGCAGATCCTCCTGGAAACTATGCTAAGGCACATGGAAAATAAGGAGGTGACTGGTGACAGCCAACACGGCTTCACTAAGGACAAATCGTGCCTGAAAATTTGGTAATCTTCTACAATGGGGTTAGAGCGGTGGGAAGGGATCCCATGCGGAGGGACCTCACAGGCTTGAGAGGTGGTCCCATGAAAACTTCATGAAGGTGCTGCAACTGGGTTGGGACAACCCCAGGCATAAATACGGGCTGGATGGAGAATGGATTGAGAGCAGCCCTGAGGAGAAGGACTTGGGGATATTGGTTGACAAGAAGAGTAGCATGACCCAGCAATGTGCACTTGCAGCCCAGAAGGCCAACTGCATCCTGAGCTCCATCCAAAGCAGCGTGGCCAGCAGGCCAAGGGAGGTGATTCTACCCCTCTGCTCTGGTGAGACCCCACCTGGAGTGCTGCATCCAGCTCACACTAAGAATGATGTAAACCTGCTGCAGCAGGTCCAGAGGAGAGCCATGAGTATGATAAGAGGGCTGGAACACCTCTTCTGTGAGAAAAAGCTGTGAGAGTTGAGGCTGTTCAGCCCAGAGAAGAGAAAGCTCCAGGCAGACCTCCAGTGCCTAGTAAAAAGCTATGGAGAGGGACTTTTGAGAGGGGCGTGGAGTGACAGAACAAGGGAAAATGGCTTTAAACTGAAAGAAGATAGCTTTACATTAGGCATTAGGAAGAAATTGTTCACTGGGAGGGTGGTGAGGCACTGGGGTTGGAACTAGATGGTCTTGAAGGTCCCTTCCAGCTCAACCCATTCCTTGATTCTATGAATTCATTCAGCTACCACTCTTAATAGCACAGCAGATAAAATTCATGTAGTATATAAGCAAGTAACATAATAAAATAAGCACAAATTTGTTCCCTAAATGATGTATTCAAAATCAATAACTGTTCTCAAAGCCAATATATTTTAATTGAACCTTTGTTATTTTTATATACTTTTCAAATACATAAGTGTTCAGTCACTCATTGACAAAACATATTCTGTTAATACACAGATTTTATTGTAAATTAGCTAACACCTATATTTAGTAATTACCAATTAAAACAAACTATTCAGAAGCATCAGAGACATAAAATCTATTTATGTAGTTTACAATAATCTATGAAGTAAACTATCTTCTCGGATGCACTAGTTAATTTAAAGCTTTGTTTCTAATGAAGATTTAATATTAATTTCAATAGAACACTGTCTAATAGTCCACTGTTTAAAAAAAATTAATTTCCATAACTGGGAAGCTCAGTGAACGGTCTTTCTAAATAAACACAAGTTTGCATTTGTCAGCAATTTTAACACTGGTAATTATCACTAATTGCTGACTTTTATGAATTATGTTTTGTTTGGGTTTTTTTTTTCCAGTTGCTTCTATTCTGAGAAATTGAAAGGGAGAGTCACCAGTGTTTCAAAAGAGCTGTATTATGCCATAAAAAGAAGCAATCACAATGGCATCTCAGCTGGCATTGCTCATGAAAATGAAAGGGATGATGATCCATTAAGCATTTTGGGACTGGGCACTTGGAAGCTGAGCACTTCACCTACAGTCCCAGGCATACTTCGAATGTCTTACCAATTAAGTTTGCGACCAACTCCTTGATACAACTGGACTAACAAAAGACCATCCTATAAAGCTAAAGATATTGAAGTAAATTCCAACCACTGAGTTTGCTCAGCTTGTTTGTTTCATTTTTTCCCTGCAAATTTTCTCTACACCAGTTCTCCTGATCTGCTTTCAGAACTCAGCACTGTAAGTACATGTTCACCTGCCTGGCGTTGCCTTCAGTAGGACTACAGAGTCAGACTGTGCATTATGGCTTAGCAAACCCTGTATGTAAATTATGGTAAATCCTGAGGCCACTAGGCTGCAAAATTTTAAGTTTTAAACATCACAGCTTATGCTGTTTATTTATTGTAGGCAGAAGGTACCCTTTGTACAGGAACTTATGCTTGACATTTTTAAAGACTGCTCACCAAGATGACATTACTTGATAGGAAAACAGCAAAAAATTCATTATTAAGATACAGAAGATAGAAGCTAAAATGCGATCCATTCTGACACATCTCAACATCAGATGTGCAGTACAAGCCTTAAAAAGAAAACCCTTAATAAAGATCATTTTAGATACATATAACTACAATAAAAGTGTTTTTCTCCATATTCATTTCTTTGTGGTTTTTTTTGTTAAGTTTTCTCTTGTGAAAGTGCTGCTAAATAAGGGAGGCAAAGATATTTTTATTGCCAAGCAATATAAACGAATCGCTATTTATTTTGCAGAGACATTAGTGGTTCTGAAAGTTCTCAGTTCTCAAAACACATATGAACTGACACTAATAAAAATAAAACTTTCTGAATAATAGGCATAATGGCAATACAGATTACACTGGCTCTTAAAACCTTCCAAACAAAGATGACCCAATTCTTCACAAATATCCACTTAATGCTTTCTTTTTCCACAGTATTCATCTTATCTGATGCATGTTCTGGCTTCTCACAGCTGCAACACGCTAAAAATAAAGCACTGGAGTAAAACTTTGTTGACTTCAACCTTTCCTTTGCTGCAAGCAAACTTTTCCCCCCCTGAAGTTGGCAGAGTTGGAGATGTACCATGGCATTTTGTCAAATATGGAACTTGAAAGTAATTTCAGGGTTACCAATTAAAAAGGAAAAGGTCTCTGCAGCCAGAACGTGCCTATGACTCTCTACAAAGGATAACACCCTGCATCCAAGTGACTCACACGTGGCATTTCCCCTTTCTCCTTCACCCGTAAAGTGCATAATTCTGCCAGGTTTTGTTCCTCTCCGTCTTCAGAAAGATTATTAAATGAATCCCTAACACAGATTTCTACATTAAAAAATAAAATCAAATCAAGAAGTAATAAAGTCAGCCTTAAGTAATTAAACCAGCCTTCACATGCACTTGGATAGAAGGTTAGGTAAGTTGTTGGTTCTTCACATCCTCTGAAAAAACTGTGTTTCTCTCTAGAACCCAGTCTGGAAACAGGCAAGCCTGAACTGTTGCGGTGGCTTAGCCCACATTACACGCCCTGTGTAACTACGATGTGATCCCTCCTCACACCGCTGTGCCAGAAAGTTCTCCCCTCGTCCGGGACCCCACTGGCCCCTGGTCCTCTCCCCCCTCCCCTCCCCTCTTCCACTGGCCCCTGTTATGTCACTCACCCTTGCCTCTACCCCCTGGCCCTCAGACTATTGGCTTCTGCTGCTCTGCCCGCCCTTGCACCCCTCGGGATAAACCACGTGTGCGGGATTGTTCTGTGTTCTTTGCCTCTGTTCCCTTCGAGTGCGTTTGTTCCCGGTCAGTGGTGAGGACCCAATCAACGCCTGGGAATTGCACGCAGAGAATCCCTCCTGGCTCTCTGTCTCTGGTTCTCACACAGACCGTGAGTGTGAGCGGCTGCTCGCGCCCACCTGCGAGGGTGAGGCCGTGTGCTCGCGTGGGTACTGGCAGGGCACTGCCCAAGCCTCTCCGCGCGGGACAGCGCANCTCCGTGCGGGACACCGTGGGAAAAACGCGGCATCGGTCCCTTGATACCCCCACCGCGATACTGAACAAGAGTTCTCCTTGGTTTTACAAGCTTAGTCATCTCTAAAAAAGGAACCAGCAAAGGGGGAAACGAGCCCCTCTTCTTCCAGAGGGTTGTGTCAAAATGTTTGTCAAGTTCCCTCAGAGCGTGTACCTGCACAGCTCTTCCGAAAGTACCATTTTCAAACAAGTCAAAATGATCACATTTCTGCTATTTTGAACGCAAAATATGTTTTAGAAAGGAACAAACAAGATTTTTCTTGTCTGAAGTTTCCATGTAGTCACTAGACAGAGAGGAATACCTAACACTTCTGCAGTCACTTTTA
>VYZQ01005266.1:28040-75096 GCA_013400655.1 Mystacornis crossleyi | reverse complement strand
TTTTTTTTTTTTTAAGTTATGCAATAGTAGAAAGCCTGTTATTTTCTGGAAGTCAACATTATGTTGTATATTTTTAACAATGGGGAAAAAGTATAGTTTGTGTGGTGAATGGTACTTCAGAAATAAAGTTTAGCAAGTGCTAAGAGCAAAACAGGTCACTGTTTCAACTCAAACAGAGTATTTGCATTGCTGTATGTCTTCACAAGGTGCAACTAAGTGCAAATGAAATGACGTGTACATTGGATTGTAGACAGAAGCATGTTGTGGGGTTTTTTAAATTATTATTCAGAAGATCCGTTACAGATGTGATAAAACAGGCATCATGTAGAAAAGTGTGGGAAAGGGACATGGAATTGCACTGGGCTTGTAAAAAGTTCTTCTTTATTGGAGTTAATCGGCTCTGAAGATTTACAAGAATATGACATTGCTTTATTTTTACTCCACTGAAGACTAAAACGATTTCTGATTTTGACCCTTGTTGCCTTATATGACACATAGCAGTCAGTGAGAATGAAGTACTCTGTTAGAACACATTCAAGCGTAGCGTAGATATGCACTTCAGTGAATTTGTTCTTATTTTAAGTTGCTAAGAATATAATAATAGGAATAAGAGCAAGTTTGAAACATACCAGTGTATCTTTGTATGGTGGTTGGGTCTGAATCTGAGGACATGAACGAAAGGTAACGAATAATTAAAAATGTAAACCATCACTTTGCACTATTGGCCTCACTTAAAATAGGATAAACCTTGGCAGTGACCACGTACATGCTAAGTTTACTTATATCACCAAAGATTTAATGAACTGGCCGTGAGTATTAGTTGAATGTTTATTGCCAATTCCTAGAATTAACAACATTAATTTTTCTAATTTTGTGAAAGAAATATCATTCTTCTCTAACTAATTTTCAGATTAGGAGATTCCCAGTAGCTGTTTCAGTTGTCTTGAATTCTTTGTGTTCAGTGACCAAATCTTACTTTAAGTTTTAAAATTTATCTGGATTCAAGGTTCGTTGTGTTCTGGATGGTCAGAATGGCTATAACTGGAAAATGTTACTCTGACAGTACCATCTACCCCTTGTTGGAATATGTGTTTGTTTTCTGTCATACATTTCAACTTTAAAGTCACTCATCAAAATGGTATATTTTAATAAAAGATCATACAGTTTTTTCAAAAGGCTAATATCAATTTTAACATTACTGCTTATTCAAATCAAGGAGCAAGCTGTGTTGTGGTTGTGGAAACAACAGCTCTGTTGTTTGGACAAAGTGAGATTTAGGATTAACAGGGTGGTATGATTAGACCCTTGTTATGAAACAAGGACTATTTTATAATGTTGATCTAGAATGCCAAGAATATAAATCTTTCAAACTTTAAAAGTGTTTTCATATTTTGTCCAATGCGAATTATTTGCTGTAGCTAAACTTTGTGCTACAGAAAACCAGAACTAAAAATGGCCTTTATAACAGATGGTGAATTTTTAAATAGGAGATAGTTTTCCTGGGGTTAGAAAATTTAAACAATTTGCCTGCCAGTGTGTGCAGAGTTTACTTTTAAATGCCACTGTTTACTTGGTGTAACTTGAAAAGTTAATGGCAGTCACATTGTCTCCTTGAATTTTATGCTTTTCAGGATGATACTATGGAAGGACATGCAAAGCAAACTAAAGTGCAAAACAACCTGGTGGTAGGATCTCCTGTAGTTCTTCTCTGTTTCCTTATGTTTCAGAGGCTGACCACCTTTGTAGGGTAAGACTTTTAACAGCAGTAGTGAATTGGTTGTGTACCCACCGTGCTTCAAAATGGTAAAAATACATATTTCTACTCAACACTATGTGATTCAAACCCACAAATTTCACTCTGTTCAATATGCCATTTTTTAATTTGCTGAGAAATCAATTAAAATATCACAATTTAATCCTATTTTGTTGTGCCCTCTACTGTCCCCATCTACTTTCTGGGCCAGTAAAATGCAAATATCAAAGGATATAGTGTCCTGTGTTATCAAGAGAACATCATCACACATACGCATTTTTCAGAAGCATATTGGTCATATATGTGGATTTGTTTGTGGATGAGACAGAAAAAAAGAAGCAAACTAAGGAACATATAATTCTGTCCTTCAAATTAGCTTTATTTGCAGTTTGTAAAAAAAGCCCAGTCCTCTGTTGTAGGGAGGAAATCTCTGGTTAATGATTTTAAATACACAAAATAGAATTTATTAGAGCATCTTATATGGGCTACAGAATTAAAACTATCAAACATTATTTCAGATGCTCTAATTCTATAAAGATCTCTCTAATCTGCTTGAAGTGATTTCTTTGAAGTTTTGCTTCTCCTGTACACTCATGCTCCTTATGTCTAGAGTCACTGTAAGCTTGGCTGCACAGCAGCAAAGTTTTGAATTAAGTAGTGTTTGAAGCTTCAATCTTAGACTATTCCCACTTTGTATATGTTATCTCTGGTTTGTCATATTAGGGTACTCAGACTGATACATTATTAATATAATATTTGTATTTGTTGGTTTTGAACATTATCTTGAGTCTTAGGTAAGGCCACAACAAAATAAAGGGAGGTGCAATGCTGATATTGTCCAAGACAGACAACTCCTTGGAACTGACAATTCTTGGAAGACTGTCATATTCCATCCTAACACCACAACAAACAGATCAAATACTGCTTTGTAATTCATGTTTCTAGTTTTTTCAAAATAATGGTTCTACAGCTTTTCTCTGTCTACATTAGATGCATCATCTTAAGGTATCAGCACTTCAGAGCAGTGATGTGGTCTCAAAACCTAAGAAAAGGGATTTTTCATGCTTAGTGTTTATGATTTCTGATAGCTCCACTTCTTCCAGGTCACAAAGATGGGGTGCTGAGTGTATCTGTGGTCACTTCTAGGACTGACTGGAGAGTGGGATTGATAATATCTTGGTTAAAATGTCAGCATCAGTCACGTTAATTCTACTGCTTTTTGCTGTTCTAAGGACAACTTCCAGGGCTGTTTCTTGTTGGGGCTCCTCGCCCCTTCCCCTGGGAAGAGGAGGCCCTGGGATGGGACCATGCCCTGGGACAGGGCACAGGGTTTCCCTCTGTTCCCTGGTCACATGTACCCAAGTCCTGTCCCCACTGGCCTTTTCATGTTCCCCGCCCCAAGAATTCTCTGGTTTTCCCATGGGTCTTGAGTCTGGCCCAGGCTCCCCAGCCATGCGGCTGGGAGAAATAAAAGATCTCTGAACATCCATGCAAATATTGTTTCCTGATTTTTTCCACAGGCAAATCTGTCTCTGGAAAGGTTGCTGGAACCCCACAGCAACAGTTTCTCTGCTGTTTGGTTTCTTGACTTGGCAGACAGCACTGTGTATTGTGCCAAAAGCCACCTCTTGGACAAGATGCTGTTCTCAGTAGTTGTGCTGGAGTATTATATCTTGTTCCTTGCCATAGTGTACTTGTGTCCCAGGAATCCAAGGTACTGCCAGTCTTGCCTAGAAACTCTCAGAAGAGATAGGGCTGGAGGCTTGTCAGATGCAGTAGCACATTGAGTTTCAGTGCAGAGTTCAGCCAGAACAATCATGTAAGTAAAGCACAAATCCAACAGATAGGTAAATATACCTATCTCATAATCTGGAATAGATTGTTCACTGAAAATGGTAAAGAAAACACCAGGATGACTAAGGTATAAGCAGAATTGGAAACTCATTAATATGGCAAAATTTCCCACCAGCATGGTATGTTCACACTTTCTTGTCCCTTTTGCCCTTCTACCTACCTCTGTAACTCTGTTTCTTATTCCCAGAATGTAATTATCTGTAATGCTCATCTCAGTTATTAGTTTTCTGCTGCCTTATGGGCTCCCTTGAACAAATTCCTTTCTTTTCTAGCTTCCCAACCCAAGGTCAGGCCGTCCTTCCAAGTCTGAGCTCCTTGTTGGAGAAGTTTTTTGAAAAGAAGCCTCTTGATCTGCCTGTTTTAGTAACAGCACTTTTCTAGCACTAGTAGTTTTTTAATTGTATGAAAAAATTGGCAGAAAGTCATAATTAAACAATAATTTCAGATAGCTATTTTTCTATTAGATATTTGTTTCTTAGCAAAGCAACACTCCCTCCCCACTCCCCTTGCATATATCATCTTTGTTGACTTGATGGTATTGTTGCTGTTGTTTTGTTAGAATGCTAATATTCTGGGAAACTTAGGCAGAAGCTAAACTAGCCATTTTACATGGAAATAAGTAGGTTTTAACCAGCTCTAGTTATTACATTAATAATTTAATTAATAAAATTTAGAAGGTACCACTGAGCAAACTCATCAGAAAATAAATGTATTATCAGATACTTCGTGGAGAAAAAATGAAGCTCCCAGAAAACAAGCCTCATGGCTTGAAAGCAGAATACAGATTAATTTTAAGTCTCCTGGTAGGGGGCATTGACACATACACCTGGTTAATGCCAATGCTCCTGCTCCAAGGGAGTCCTGCTACGGCTAGCTCTGGACCCCAGGGGAGCAGGAACGGTGAGAGTCAAAGGACGGGACTTCAGGCTCTTTCTCTCCCAAAGTTCGGGTGATGTTTATTGAACCCTTGCCAGCCAGAGGAGAAAGGGGCCCGGGCGTTTCCCTGGGGTCTCTTTTCAAGCCTGGGTGCGGGGACAGGTAAGGGGAGAGGGGCTGCCTTCCGTTACCTGGGAAGGAAAGGGGAGGGGGAAGGGCCGGTTCCCGGGGAGGGGGATGTTACAGGAAATACCACGATTTCAGGGATGGCTCGTTCCGGATTATATAGGATCACTGCTTAATACACTACAACAGGTTAATACAGCTAATAAATAGAAATGAAGATGTCAGTGCTGTTACCAAGCCAGCCTTCTAGCATGTGCTGGATATGTCATGCTTCCAGTGTGTCAGGGATGTCACCCTTTATTTCCATTCTGTGTGACGTTCCTTGTGTGCTTATGACATTCACATTTATTTGTTAGTCAATTTTTGGCTCAAGACACTCATCATGCTCTTTTCCTTTTGCAGGGGGCTTAGCAGTGGTGTTGAAACCCCATTTTGCCCCTGCTAGTGGATACAGTAAGATTTCTCCAGTGTTTCCTCCACGTTTCACCCTTACAAAAAAGGACATCACTATTTTTCTCCAAGTTTGCACTGTGCAATGTCTTGTTTGCTTCTAATTTATAATATGAAATGCAGATTAATCATCTTGTCCACAGAGACTGCTATAATAAAAAAAATTGCTTCCCTTTAAGCCATTTATTTTTCAGAGTTTGCTCAATTGTACCATCTAAGCTTCATTAATGAAATTCCCCTGTTGCTGCTTCCTTTCCAGCTTTTAATTATGACATTGTAGTACAGTGGTCAGCTCCTTAGCTGGCACATTTTTTGGAACTTCATTTTTTTGGTTCTTCCCTCTTGGCTTTTATAATGTTATTTCTAGCCTATATTCACATGTTTTCAGGGTATGCTATTCTGCTTCAAATGAGATTTAAAAAGCATTTGGCACCCTCTTCTCCCGTGTAACAGCAAGAGGATGAGGGGAAATGGCCTCAAGTTGCAGCAGGGGAGTTTTAGATTGGATATTAGAAAAGATTTATTCACCAAAAGGGCGGTCAAGCATTAGAACATGCTCCCCAGGAAAGTGTTCGAGTCACCATCCGGGGAGGCGTTTAAAAGACATATAGATGTGGCACTTAGGGACATGGTTTAGTGGTGGACTTGGCAGTGCTTGATGATCTTAAAGAAGACTGTCCCATCTGCTGGATAGCAATGGGAGCAGGCAGACCTCACAGTCCATCCCATCACAGCTGCCCAAATCCATGCTGATTTATGCAGGGATTGTGGCAGTGGTGTGCTCAGCTTTTGGTGCTGTGTTTCTATAGTTCATATAGCTTCCTACGGAATGGATCAGTGCAATGTCATCTGTGCCATGCTGGCACTGTGCTCTAAGGGCTGTTTACTCACATGGGTGAGCATATGCTCAGGAGTAAGGAACTAATGTGAAATGGGAATATTATCTGAGGATATCAATTCATCAAAGTGTAGATTCTAGAGATAAGAAGGAAACATTAAATCGTTCTCCTTGGGATTACTTTTGAAGACTCTGGAAGTTTATTCCATTCTCAGGTTTGCAGAAAAGGACCTGGAAGCTGTGGAGGCTGAGATGAAAAAGAGTCATCAGGGTTCTTTGTGACAAAGGTAGCCAACCACATTCTGGGCTGTATTAACAGAAGTGTAGCCAACAGGATCAAAGAAAATATTAATTCTTTGTCTCTGAGGTTTTGTTGGGAGCAATGTGTCCAGTTTTAGACAAGACAGTCACAGTTTTACCAACTGTTTATCCTGCCCAGGGCCACTAAGCCTGCTGGGGAGCTGGGCAGCATGATATATGAGGAGAGACTGTGGGAGCTGGGTTTGTTCAGCCTGCAGAAAAAAGGCTTGGTGGGGCATCAAATTGTTGTCCTCACATTTCTTGTGGCATGATTTAGGATGTCCAAGATGTAGTTCTGTGGGTATCAGAGTTGTCTGCATTTGCAGATGCTGCATTCTTGTGTTAAATCACACAGTGGCCGCTTGTAGGAACTGAGACATGATAGTCACACTTTAGGTTTGAGTCAAAACTGAGGGGGAAAGAACAACCATTACGTGAGCAAACAGTGTGTAGGATATTGCCACTGGGCAGCCACTGCATTGCAGTATCCTTTTACTTGCAAGGAAGGCAAATGCTTATGTCAGTCCCATTACACCAGAGACAAGAAGCAGTGATTTTTTTTTCACTATCTTGTCCAGCAATTTCAGGACAAGTCAGTTAATATTTCTGTCCAGAGATTTTGTACATCATTCATCTTCTATTCCTATTCTCAAGGTGGACTGACTGATTTGATGCTGTCCTGAGTGGAGGCACTTGGGATGAAGCGGTATGAATTCCTGTTGTGCAGCTGTCCTTCCCTCACCCACTCTTGAGAATGTTTTCCACTTGGAAGGACTGAAGAACTATGGCATAGCCAGGAGCAGAAACCCAGACAGAGGACAGGCACCTCAGTGAATCCCATGTAAATCTGCCCAGCTGGGGCAGAGCACATGCTGGCATAGCTAACCCTGCTCCTGGTTGCAGCGATGGCTCCCACAGAGCTGACTGAAGCATCTCTGCATGTCACTTGTGGGGTTTACTCACTGTGGTTTCTGGCTTGGATGGGTCTGTACCCATTGTGAACACCAGCCAAATGGCTGGTTCATAGAAGGATTCAATGAAAACTCTTGAAAACTATAACCAAATGTTAAACAATAGCCACTGAGTACTAACAGATGTGACAGGCCAGCCAAGTGTTCTTGAGGCCTTGCCTTGGCATACAGCAGCTTTTGTACTCGAATATGGCTAAACACAATCCTGCATTTTTATTTTCTGTATCATGGAATGTGTTACACACTCTGAAGAGACCAGGATAAATGCTGATTGCAAATGTGTTATAAATTTTAACCTGCTAAGAAAATCTTGATCTTGAAAATGTGCTACAATGCATTTTGGAACATTTCAGCTACATTCTGCTCACAATAAGCTTCAGTAGAGTGATTGGATGTTGCATTAATGGTCCTGTACTTACCGAAGAGTATGCCTTGAGCTTATAGGTGGGTACTTTTATTCATGTGGACACATTTTAGAAAGCAGAAGACCAAAGGTATGATCTCAGGAGGTAGCCTTAGGCACTCTGCTGCGGTACACTACCTGCTGGGACAATGCTTTATGGGAAATAGAAATTTTACAGGCACAGCGGGAAGTTTTCCTTTCAGTGAAATCCTTTGTGCCGGTGTAGGCTGCAAGAAAATCCAGGGAGTAACACTGTTGGATGTGTAGACTTCAACTGCTCTGGACTATAGAGAAGATGCTGAGAATGTAAGAAGGAGTGGTTTGGCTGTTCTGGGCCACAGATCTCCCTGGGAGAGATGAAGAGGTTACTGGAATTCAGAGTTGTTCTGATACTTGTTTTTGTTGATGACATGTCATCCAACACAGGGCTTGAAAATTGGGGATGCTCCAAAATGGAACCAGCTCAAAGTATAAGCCACCATATTCCTAATTTCTTTACTGTCTGACAGTGCCCTGCATTCACTGAGCATGAGTAAATCTAAACTGTGAGATTCAGGTAGCACTTTTTTGGTAGAAAATAAGTGGGAGAAGAAAAATACCTAAGCTTACTATTTAAAATTTGGATCAAATGGAGTAATTCAATAGATTAATGAAACATCTCTCTGAAAACACCATTATAGAACACCCAGGAAAACATCAGTATCAATATAATTTGAGTTTATTTTGTCAGTGCTAGAAACCTTTTCATAATGCCCTTACGTAAGGATTTCCTGGTTTACTGCTTGTATTTTAAACAGACACCTGCAATTAAAACATGCAATTACTAGCTTCAAAATCCCTTAATTTTACCTTTTTAATAAGTAGAGCACATAAAATGCCTTATGTAAAGAACAGACAAGAAGCCTGTTGTTCACCTTGCTCCCAGACATCTCATATCTGGGCAGATTATCTTATGCGTTTTATGAAGTTTGACTGTAAGAAAATGTTTGCACTTCAACAGGGCCGGTATGTCACTGCTATTAACACCATTTCTGGCAAGAAGAACTGTACTATAGAGTTTCGTGCTAAGCTGCTTTTTCTTTCTCCTGCAAATCTCTACTTTGTACCATGGGCTGATACCAATATTGTGGGCTCAAATACCAAGCAGGTGTGGTAGGCTGGAGAAATCACTGCTTGCAATGCTGCTTGTCATTCAGATTAAAATGGTGCATGGACACATTTTCATAGAGGACCCTTTACAAGTGATAAAAAGTCAGTGCTTGACATAATTGTATTAGATATTGGAAAGCTGACATGGATTTTTTCCTTGATGCAAACATCAGTCATCGGCAGATTTAGTGTTCGGAAATTAGTTCCTGTCTCCCTTTTTAGAGACTATCAGGCTGAGCAATTTTTGGTCACTTAGTGGCTGCACAACTACTCCTACTCATAAAATGAGCAAGTTGGGCTGGTAAATTCTGATGCTATTATATTGATTTTCTGAAAATGAATTAGTGTTATTTAAAAGCTAGAAATGCCTATACAGCTGGAGACACTCCAGGAAGCTTTTAACAGTGCAATGGACATACCCCAAAGCTAGTGGCTACCAAGCTAGCAAGGGGCAGATCAGGCAACTGGACACCATGGTGCACTATTTGGGATTTCTGGGAAGCCCGTCCAAAGTCACCTGTAACAGAAGCAGACCGCAACTCATTCATGTGGACCCTCACTCACCACATCACCAAATCTAGATGGTTGCCGATTTGGACGGCAGCAGACTTGTATGTCTCCAAGACCTCACAGTAAACAGTCTCAGACCATACATGGAGGGGGAGGATCAGAGGATAACCCCTGTGACCACAGCTGTGGAAAGAGACAATTCCTCACAGGCTGCTTCCCCCTCACAGTGTCTCTGATGACTCACATTCTTGCCAAAACCTGGAAACAGACAGATCCTTGCAGATACCAGTGCTGTTGTTTGATGTGCTCTATAAGCTGCCCTAATCACCGATGTCATAGTTTTAGTTCCTTAAAGATTTTAAGATATAGAACATCTATAGTATTATTTTTGTTTCCTTGTTTGTATCTTGTTCTCTGATGTAAAAAAAAACAGGCTGAAACCACCATCACTTTTCCGTTTCACTGGACTCCAGCTACGCTCCTTATTTTTACTTCAGGTGTTTATTCCACCTACCAAGAATTTATTCATTCTAGCTAGGATTTTCCAAGCTGATCTACCTTTGGGAAACTTGGGCTGTCCTGAGCGAATACCGGAACACGTCCTTTAATTTCATGGGTCACTTACGCTCATATTCAGGCGTGACATGATTCAATACCCATCATTTCAGAGACTGACCTTACCCGTCAGAAAATGTACGAATAAAACGTGTTTAATCCTTGTTGCAAACAGAGACACAGAGCCCCGAGGGAAAGACTGGCTCCAGCAGCAGTGTGGCTGCTGCACTTTGTGGCTGCATTCTGCTCATGGGCTGAGCTGCCAGCTGCACTCAGTTATCCTACCTGTAGCCATGGAATGCCAGTTGTTAAACTGCTCTCCCAGCACAATGGTATAAATTCTGCTTATGCAAAACCAGTATTTTCCAAAAAGGAGTTTAACTTTAGACTCCACAGAGCCTGCCTAGAAAGAGCTGTTTAATTTTCCTGGGGACTTTTGAGTTCCCAGGATAGCTATGAATGCACTTGTTCAGATAATTTAGAGCATGAGAATGTCACAGATTGTGTACGGAGACGTGGAAATTCCTGACTAAGCGCTTGCTTGGGCTGATGTGGGCAAGCAGGGACCCATGGGCCCCCCAAACAGCCCAACCCAAAACTGCAGTACTGTGCCTCAGTGAGTGGTTACCCTGCTCAGCATTTTGGAGGTTGCTCACCCAGGGCCAGCCCCACTGTCTGTGTGGTGACTGCCCAAACCCTTTACATCATCTCTGGCCCTTCTGCAGACCTGCTCTTACCCCTCTGTTCCACTTCATCTGCTCCTATCCCATGATGGGAATTCTCTGCTGCCTTCTGTCCCTGAAGCAATCCCGTGAGACTTAAAAAGACATGTTCTATTAGCCTTCAGTCCTGGGTAATTTTCACCAGGTGTAATTACAGCCTGACTTCTCTCCATTCCCCCTGAAATTTTGCTTTGAAATTGTCTGACACTGCTTCCTATTAGAAAAGCCATTTTACTTCACTTGGGGTGACTGCACTTCAGAACTGAGTAAAGTGATTTCTAACTGCAGTCTGAAAATGCTTTCAGCTAAGGGTTACTCTGGGTTCTTTATTTTTTTTTTCCAGAAAGAATGCAGTGGATTTGTCAGTCAACAAAGGAGATGGAAATTTAGGCTTTATATGTACACATCAGAGAGGAGTCTGGCTCATGAAGGGAAAAGTGAAGTAATTCCTTCTTCTTTGAAAGCTGACCTTTCCTCTGGCAAGGTAAATCCAATTACAGTAACTGCACTGATTTCATTGCAGTACCACTGGGAGCACTCTCAATCCATAAAACAAATTAGCATAAACACAAAGCACACGTGACAGGTATATGAGAAAACGTTCCAAGTTCTTTCTGTGCAATATTAATATGTTATTTATCAAAGCTGTGAGTGAAGGCTTACAAGTGAGGGATGAGTGTTTTTAGCTACATATGACTTGTTAAAGAACAAACATTGCTGCTTACTGTTAGGGGGGTGTTCTTTCCAGACAACTTAGCAAAAGAAGCATTTCTACTCCCTGTGCATCATTGAGATTAATTCAGATCCTATTACATAAGCTTTTTGGAAACATATTTTCTCTCTTTCTGTCACCCACACTTGCGATAGTTTTAGATTTCATGTTGCAATATAAAAATTTTAGTTTCTCCCAGAAACCGATTATAAAACTCTTGATAGAAAAGACTGTACAACACAACAAAGTTACCTTGGTTGATAACAAGTGGTAATAACAAAAAGTATGAAAAAATCAGATAAATGCCCATATCTGCAAGTCACTTGCAAGACCAATGCTATGGTTATTTCTTAATAAGAAATTACATAAAAGGTGATTTTAGCTTTAAGCTGTTTAAAATGTATTTGTTGATTCTTAAGTCTAATTTCAGGCAAGGCTTGAACTTTAATTGTTGCCACTGGGTGAATGCATAATTAATGCAATATGTAGGTAAGGTATTTTCTGATTTTCTCTTATAGTTCATTTAGGAAGCCTGTTATTAAACCTAGTTGCCAGAATAACAGCTGAGATTGTTACAAATACTTATCATACTAAATCATACCAAATGATAGAATGACACATAATCAAGTTAACAAATTATAACATTTTATCTCTTTGAATGATGTTAATAATGGATTATGTGTGAATATTAACCAGAAAAACTGGACATTCAATGAGTCTATTCAGGACTGGTTTAATCACATACAAAATGTCACCTTTTGGATTAATTTATCAGAAGAAATAGAAACTGGCTCCTTTCTGAACCTTTCATTTCCACATCAGCTCATGATTGTGATCAATGTCTATGTTGAAGTTAATGGAAACATTTCCATGTGTGTACCAAAGGCAGCTCCTATCAACACTGCTAAGGTCTGTATCCCAGAGAGAAGGGGAGAGGAGCAGGAGCAGCTGGCATATGTGGGGTCCCCCCTGGGAAGAGGGGACCCTGAAAAGCATTCCCCAAGTCACACGAGGCTGCTCCCACAGGATCCCCTGTTCTGTTATGCTAATGTACCCAAGTTCAGTTTCCCTGCTCACCCACTGCCCCTTGTCCCTCAGTCACTCCCTCCCTGTTCCCCTATGGGCTCCCATTCCCTGGCCCCACCTTTGCTCTGCCCCCATGACCCCTGATGGTTGGCCCCGGATGTTCTCTCCGCCCCTACGATCCCATACTTAACCCCGGACCCTTCCCATGAGTCTTTGTCTTTGCTCCTGGGCTTGTATGTGTGTGAGGCTGGAATAAATATCTCGGCAAACCCGTGCAAAGACCCTTCCGTGCTCTTTGCCTCCAACGCAGACGCTCCCGGAAGGTTGTGGCACCGTATCACCCACGCCGGGCCGCAACTGGCATAAGCTATTTAGAAATGCTGGCTGTGTACTGTGTGTAGAAATGCTGTTTCCTGTACTTATCACCCGCATGGAGCGTTGGTCAGTCAGCGCTGCCGGGCAGAGCTGTCGGCTCCCAGCAGGCAGCAGATGAATACTGAACAGCACCTTTGAGCTCAGTACAGTTCAGACACCAGCAGATCTCTGCTCGGTCTCTGGTGCAGCAATGTGTCAGACTTTACTGGCTAGAAAATCTTACTGCAAGATTCTTAATGAACAGGACAGTTTTAACAGTAAAGGAGTGCTGGTGCTGAGAGAAAGAACTGCATCCCACTTCAGAGCACTGAACCCTACGACAAAGGGAGAAAATCTGTCTACTTCAGAGTTCTTATCCATTGATCCAGTATTGCTAAATACATTTTAATTGTATATTTTTCTAGGAAATGTAAGAACTGAGCTGAATTCCTTGCTTCATACTACCACAGAAAGGGAGTGGAATTGTTGGAACTGGTGAATAAATCAGTGTACCTGCCTGTACTCATATTGTCCACCTTGAAAGTGTCAGAGGTGGAGAACTGTGGGTTTTTGAATGCGGCCTCAGATAATGCTGGAATGGTTCCGGCAGGTGAGACTGGTATGAAATCCTGATTTGGGAGCCCCAGCACCGCCTGGATGGAGCCTGGTTTCTTGTAATCTGGGAGGCTTGTATAAGCCCTTAGCTGAAGAAAAAGCCTCAAGGATCAGGATGCAGAGTGTAGGTATGCTGAGCCTGTGTTGCTACCTTTGAATTAAAAAATGTGAAACCCCTCAGAGAGGGAGAGGTTATGCTTGCCCAGATGAATTTGTTTATGTATGGCAACTCAGCTGGCAACAGACAAGTTCATAATAAAATCAGAGAAGTTACAACCTTAATATCCCAAAAAAAGCCACTGGGGCTTCTACCCCCAAATCCTGTTCCCCAAAGCAGCATCTGCTATCCACAGTGTTTATCACTGTGTTGAAAGCAGGATGGTAAAGAGACGTGATGCAGGAAGGTCAATGAAAACTTATTTCACAGAGGAGTGTTGCAGCGTGGCATTTGACCTTGACATTTAGTTTAGGTATAGCACATAGAATTTCTTTATTTTACCTGTACAATCTCAGGTAAACATACAACTTTGTGCAGACTGCTTGCCTGTACAAAATTGTAAAGCTGTTTTTGTTATGTTATTTCTGAGTTTTCATTTACTAATTTCATATATGTACCTCCTGTCCTCTCTCTTTCCATCTTTTCCTGTATATGTGTTAGGTATTTTCATCCCAACATTTTTGCTGTTGACAGAAAAAGCAATACCTCGGAAAATATTTTACAACTCTGTTTTTTTTTTTTCCCCTGACGTGCACTAAAGTAATGAGCTCTCTGGCTAACTCTCTGGCTAACCTTAATAAACAAATTATGAAAATAATTCAGATTATAAAAAAAGGTCCTGTGCCTGAATAAAGCAGTTTATATTAAATTCCCCCCGAATTTCTGTGGCCTGGGATTCGTGGTTTGGTTATGCCCCTGAAGTAGAGGCTTCAGATGACCAAGTTTGCTGTGATGGAGGACACTCAGCAGGAAGGTGGCCTTTCAGTCGCAGCCTTTCTGAGGACAAGGGCCAGTTTGCTGCCTCTGCCTTGCTGAAGACAGGTGAGCCCATCCTGACAGCCCAGCAGGACTCCTGCCAGGCAAGACAGCGGGAACAGCTCCTCATCCAGCCCAAGTGATGGCAAAATAAATGGTCCAGGCTAATGTAGAGGAAAGTTGACTCCATTTCATTTGTAAAGCTTTTGCCTTTGAACTCTCTAATTAAAAGAAAAGTATTTCATATATCAATACAAGGGCAGATACATATTAACATTTCAGAAGGTGATTAAGGGTGCTATCAAGAGGAAGATATTTTAACAAACATTTGGAGGCAATGTGTCACTGGAATAACAGTTCTGCTAAATATTAGGCATTAGTCTCCAGGAGGAAGAGATAATTAGACCAGCACATACATTTTACCTAGTGCACACAAAAGTCGATTAGCTGATTGCCAGCCTGCTAACAGAAACAATGTTATCTTATTCACACATTTGCTGCTTTATTAACATTCAGCAGGAAGAAAATGAAAATGATACCATAAAATCCTCAGTTTGCATTCAGGTGTACCAACTTCTATAAAGTCTATGTGTTTTACACATCCATGCTAAACTGTGCTGCTTGGGAGCCAAATGCTTTGGGGTTTTATTTCTGCTATAAATCTGCAGAGGAAACATCATTAAAGCTAGCTATTTATGTAGTCATTTATTACTCTAACCTGATAGATTGCTCAGCATAATCATAGCTTATTTGGACACATTTGGTATCACTTATCACATGGTCTCTGGCTTCCTAAGCAGAAACAACAAATGTACATTTGAAATTTCAACATTACAATAAAGACATTAGTATTCCTGTCTCTAAGGAGTTTCCTAATGGAGTCAGCTCCAGAGAATACAAGAAGCTGGTGGGGGAGGCTAGAAAGTGGATTTGTGGTGTTGTTAGGTACTTTGGGGCAGGCAGTCTTGTATATGTGTCCATACTATGGTAAAGCAAAGCTTTGTCTTCAGTGAAAATGAGGGATTTATTTAACATTTAGCATGGAGCAGGAGTAAACACACATACATAATTGCCACACAGAGGTAGTAAGTAGGCTATAAATTTTAGTCTAATTTTACTTCACAATAGCTGAATGGTAGCACATTCAACGGGCAAAGCTGAAGATGGCAATGGTGCATATATATATGCACAATTTTACCCTCTGGGGAGAATGCACCTTGCATGTTAGCTGGTAAATTCCACTGAGTTTAGCTCTCCAGAGCTGGTGAGCAGTATTGGCACCTGCTGGCTCTCCCTGTTTTCCTCATTGCTGATAGGGTTCTGCAGCTTCTTCCGTGGCAGCTGTGGTAATGAGCTGCAGCCGGGCAGGTGCTTTGGAGAGACAGAGCAAGGTGCTTCCCACCAAGGCAGGATCTGTAGCTCTAGGAGTAAGGTGTTGTGAGGATGGCTGAGGGAGAGAAGAGAGTATAACAACAACATCACCTCTGGCATTTTGCTTCAACGAGTAGAGTGATTCTGGAGAAAACTGCCGGATGAACCTGCCAGTTGCATACTGGTTCATTTTGCAGAGTGAGTCTGTTGTGTTTGCAGCTTCTCCAGAATAGAACAGCCCCAGAGATTCTACCAGAGGTAAAAACCAGCCCCTAGTAGAGAAAAAAGGCTCCAGACACATGGCAAGTCTCAGATACATGCCTAGCAGGAATGTTTGGTCCAGGACAGCACACTAAATGTCATCTGAATTTAAACTTCCAGACCACATGTGCTGGAGCAGTGAGGAAATCAGCACCAACTGCTTCAATTTACTGATCTGCTCCTATGGTACTGTGTTACTGGTTAACGAAGAAGCAGGCAGTGAAACCTAGGCATAGTATCTGTAAGAACTGCCTTGAGAAGAACAGTTTTTATGTGCAAAGAGATATATGGTAAAGAAACAGAATGCAATGTCAGAGGAGGGCCTAGCAGGCAGGGATGCCACAGATTGTGGACTTTGGGTGAAGGGGAGGGGGCCAGAGACAAGTCAGTGACTGGCCCAACAAAGGCCAAGCACTGTCTACATGGGCTTTGGCTGTGTTTGACTTCTCAGAGGATGCCTGCTGCCTACGGTAGCTCTGGGCCCTGACTCACCTGTGTTCTGTTCCTCAACAGCTCTCTCGAGAAGGTCAGTAGGTCAAGTGATCCCTGCTGTGTCTCCATGCCTTATACGGCCAAGGCTGCAGATCCGTGGGCTCTCATTTCTTGCTGGGTAACATTTTGGCCTGTAGAAACAAGGAAGTGGGCAACCCTCCTGAACAGAGAGTGCGTTTTAGTGATCAAAGAGATGAGGCTGCTCAGTGCTCGCCAGGAGCCCTGCAAGGAGGGGCAGCTGTAAGCCCAGGCAGGCAGGCAAAGCCAGCTGGGCAGGAGCAGTGCAAAGGCTGTGGGCTCGCTGGCTTCTTGGTTGGAGCAGCCATTGTGCTGCTGCTCTCTGACAGCAGCTCCCAAGCACTGCTGCTGTCCAAACACTAGGAAGTAACATGTGCTAAATTAGCAAGTTACCTCATCCGAAGTCTTCTGCCTTGATTTTGCACATGAAATCTATCATCAAGTATCTTGCAATTTGCTATTAGCCCAAACATGAACCATTTATAAAACCCTTAGTGGTTTACACATCTTAATTCACTACACAACTCACAGAACTTAATTATACTACTTAAACTTGAAGAAATTAGATAAAATTTTATGGATTTTTGTTTCAATGCTTAGGGTAAAAATCAAAAATCCAATTCCCATTTGTAGTGAAAATGACATCCCTATTTTATTATGTATTTGCTAAGGAAGCAGTACAACAGAAAACTGTGAAGTTTTAATTGTAACTGTTTAAATTCCAGGGCCAGAACCTCCAAAGGAGACGCTTGGTCTGCTAGGAAATAGAGGGGTGTGTCTGCACAGGACATTTCATTTGTCAGCCCACATTTCCTCTAGTGTCACCCAGAAATTCAGTGTAACATAAACATGCATCTAGATGGTGAAACGAAAATATGAAAAGAAGTAGCTCCGGCTTTAGGTCTGAGTGTCTCCACTTTAGTCTTGGATCTGCCCATGGTTCCCATCTTGCGGTTACTTTAGTATGAAATTCTGTTTAAACAAAGACTTATGGCAGGAGACCAGACCTCCCCAGCAGTTGAGTAGAAACTGATGATTTAGAGCAAATTAGGCCAAGCAAGCAACTCTTATAAGTAAAGACAGAGAAACTTGCAGAGAAACTTTGACTGCTGCTGTGGGACATCCTGACAAACCTGTGGCAAAAAGGGTTAAATAGACTTCTGAAAAGATCTTGAATATAGAGGGAAAAGTACCTATCTGTATATATATACTGTGCTGCTGGCTGATGTTCTCTTTTTGTAACGGAATTCCTTGATTTCACATGGTCACATGGAGAATTTTCTAGGAAGCCTGGTGCCAGGGGACTGCATGGGGACAGAGGCATTAGGTATGATCATTGCCATTCGTTTTACAGCCACCACTCGTCCAGCTGAAAGGTTATATTCATTGTCCCGGCTCTCTCAGCTTTTCCTAACAGGAGAGGTGCTCCAGTACCTCCATCACCTTTGTGGCCCTTCATGTGTTCTTCCCAAGCACTAAAATATTCTTTCATTGCCTTGGGGTATTCTCATGACATTTAAAGCTTCTCCCAGAAGCTCCTTTGACTCTTTTGCCACTTCTGTTGTCATGTGAAGCATCCCATGAAGAAATCTGGGATGCCAGGCTTCTCAAGCTCTCAGCTTTGTTTTTTTTCGATCATTTATTCTTTATAGCTAGTCTGAATCTTGATATATCCTCTTCTAGTTTAAACTCTCTTTTAAACCCTCTTCTAGTTTAAAACCACTACTCCTTGTCATATTAAAAGTCTATTAAAAGTCTGTCTTCATCTTCCTTATAATCCCCTTTAAGTATCGAAAGGCCACAATAACATCTCCCTGGAGCCTTCCCTCCTCCTAACTATTAATTTATTCTAGACATCTAGTCACTCCTTTATATTGTTCAAGCCTTTCCAATAACAGGATAAATCTGTCAATGTGAAGTCCACAGGACTGTACATAGAGGACAAATAGTACAGAGTTTTCTTAGCGCCCATTGTGGCACATCCTTTTTCCAAGTTTGCATGGATGAACACATCCATCACTTTGCAAAAGAAGTTCCTGAACTGCTCTCAGAAACTCTTTTCCTCAGCAACAAAATGTACCCATCTGTCTCCTCTGCTGTGCGCCTCAGGGTCTGGGCACAAGCTTGTTATTCCAGAGCAGGAACTGGTAAACTGCCATGGGGTTATTGCCATGGTATAAAAGCTCTAAGAGCAAAACCTGCTATAATCTTCTAAGTGTGTAATTTTTCTTTACAGGCAGCCATCTCCAGTGGAATGGATTATGGGCTGGTTTTCTGTCTCATTTCATTCAAGATGTCAAATTTTGCTTGTGAATCATGCATTCCTCTTTCAGGGATTTATTGTACCCTTTCCTGTCCCTGGATGTGTTTGTGGAAAGCTAGACTGGTGACTGCTATGAGCCCTGTGATTATAAAGCAAAATTAGTTAAGCAAGAGTCAGTAAACTTCTTTGCTCTCGAGAGCAGCAGGAGGCCCAACAACTTCTTTCAGTTGAAGCTGGCACTGACACCAGGCAAATCCATTCTGTGAACAAACAGCAAATCAGTAAAGCATTAAAAGACAGAAGCATCCAAAACCACTGAGGTCAACAGGATTGGGAGGCCAGCATTTCCTTGAATCTGACCTGCAGGACCCTGAGATCCTCAGTGATGTGGCAGTCATTCGTAATTATTTTTGCTTGTACAATGTTGTAAAACAGTTAAAAATGCTAACAGCTTGGGGAAAAGCTGAAGATTTTTTTCTTATAAATAAAGTACATAGAATGTTTTGCCATTAGGTACAGTCTGTTTACAAACAGAGTGAAATATTCATCATTAGAAGCCAGAAAATACTGGAAGGTGTCTCAAAAATTATTGTTCTGTTAAAAACTCCCAATGTGCTCTGTGGCATGTATTATAGCAGAATGAGTTTAATGAGAAAAGATGTTGCATCTTTAAAGCAAAGCATTCCTTGATCAATATTCCACAATGATTCTGCCAGAATAAAAAAAAAAAAAAAAAAGATTTTCTCTAATAGGAGGTGAATTCAGAGAGCTTTCCTGCAGAACCCAAAACCATCCTGACTTGAATTTGCTGGCAGGTAGTGCCCTACCTATGGCATGTTTTCAGCTTTAGATTAGGTAGTTTAGACACAGCTGGAGTAGCTTTGGGACAAATTGTTTTACTNAAAAATGCTAACAGCTTGGGGAAAAGCTGAAGATTTTTTTCTTATAAATAAAGTACATAGAATGTTTTGCCATTAGGTACAGTCTGTTTACAAACAGAGTGAAATATTCATCATTAGAAGCCAGAAAATACTGGAAGGTGTCTCAAAAATTATTGTTCTGTTAAAAACTCCCAATGTGCTCTGTGGCATGTATTATAGCAGAATGAGTTTAATGAGAAAAGATGTTGCATCTTTAAAGCAAAGCATTCCTTGATCAATATTCCACAATGATTCTGCCAGAATAAAAAAAAAGAAAAAAGTTTTTCTCTAATAGGAGGTGAATTCAGAGAGCTTTCCTGCAGAACCCAAAACCATCCTGACTTGAATTTGCTGGCAGGTAGTGCCCTACCTATGGCATGTTTTCAGCTTTAGATTAGGTAGTTTAGACACAGCTGGAGTAGCTTTGGGACAAATTGTTTTACTTTCTTGTGCTTCAGTGTTTGTAACTGTAAGCTGGGGACCATGATAATGAGCTCTTCTGGAGCTTCTTGAACCCTCTGACTGAAAGGTTAAAGACGGGTTTTCACTATTCCTATTAATACTCTTCTGTGATTGTGATATAAAGGCGAGAATTTTCCCCTATGCAGTGCTAGGTCAAGTGTGCTTGAGGCTGTCTTCAGTTCTCGTTCAGTCTGTGGCTTTAGGAGCCTGGGCTCATGCTCTCAGACTTAGCTTTTCATTAGTGCTGCTTTTGATGCAAGCCTGAGAGGGCAGTGACAAGCTTGTTTCAAGCAGAGATGCAATTCCCTCAGTGCAGTGTCTCTTACAGTCTGTGGGCTCTAACCCTGCTGTACTTTTAACTGGCAGATAACCTGGTGGCTGGGACAAGCGACAGGAGCTTCACCTCTGCTGGCTTTGGGAGCCAGCTCTGGACATACAAAGGACGTGCAAAGTGACTGTCAGCTATACTAACTGTGTCCCCAGCACAGAGATAAATTCTGGCAGAGATAAAATTCTGCCCTGGGTTTTAGTGCCAAGCAGTCATAGGAAGTACAATGCAGAAAACAGCTCCCACGATCAGGGCTGACTCACTGGCAGTATCAACCCAGCAGGACCAGAGCATCCTCACCAGCAGGCTGAGCATCAGAAAATGCCAGTGGAGTCAGAAAGATGTGTAACATGGATGGGTAGGGCTTAGTGCATGATAGTGAGAAATGAAGGGAAAAGAAATGACTAAATATAGCTTATTTACAAAGTGAAGTACAGAGGATGAACATTTCTATGCAAGATGCATGTTTACATGTATATATAGAATATGTAGGTGAGCAGTTGATATATATAAATGTATGTTTGTGTATGTGTACATTTACTCAGTATAGCTAAATGTTAGTAACATCAATACTAAAATCATTATTGCATTAAAAAAGTCCTCGCAGAAGCACTTCTCTAGCTGCTGTGAAACAGTAATGGCTGATCTCCTGCTGGGTTTACACAGCCTAAATATAGCTCAAAAGATGTTTCTGACACACTTGTCACCCTTTTTGGTTGTCAAATGTACTCTGAGTAAGAGTATCCTGGAGAAAGAGGTTTCTGTGCTCTCAACACGCAGTCCCATTTCCTGTGAAGTAAATGGGAAAGCAGCCTTGAAGAATGTGAGTCATCAGATCTGTCAAGCTGAAACCACTAGGCAGCGGCAAGGCAGATGGAGATGTAAATTCATTTCAGGCTGAAGAGACATTTAAAAAATGCGGCATTGTCTCATCTTTCTCGTCTTTGGTCACTGAGTTTAAATAAGTCCTTTGGTGGGTAGGACACTAAAATTTTCCTTTCATTTCAGCAAAGCAGTGTTTGCTATGTGCCTGCATCAGTTATCTACCCCTACATCAGCCAAGGGTAAGGTGCGCTTGCTCTCCGCTTGCTTGGTCAGTGACACACCATGTCTGGGCCACCATCCTGCCCTTAGCAAGCAGTTACTGTGTTAACACTCGAGCTGGGTGCCCAACATCAGCAGCCTCCAGCTTGTGAAAGACATTGGTGCAAATCTGCTGGAACACAACCCGTAAAGATGAGTAAAGTGGGCGTTCTCTGAGTTTAGCTTATTCCAGGGGTGAGGAAAGATATGTGATTTCCTTTCTTTCTTTAAGTAGGTCCAGTCAAGTGTGATATTGATTTCTACAAGGGCAGCAACAGATCCTAAATCCATAAGAACCAGCAGTATCACAGAGAATGAGAGTTTGTCCACACAGAGTTGAGTCCTGCTCTTGAGTGACTAGGCAACATGCGAACCTTAGTGGGCAACTCCTCCTAGGAAACACCACCCTCATCATATCAGTAAGGGTGCATGCCTGAGAACCCAGTTCTGCATTTTCTGCATGATGAAATTCCCTCAAATTATTGAATTTTGCTGTTTTCAAAACACTACCCAGAGTTCAGATCCCTAGTTTTGAGATAACCTGCTTTGCCTGACAGTGGTGTATCACTTCAGCTACAGACCCATACAGCTGACCTACATAATTGTACCAACTGGAGAGTGAATGGGAAACCCAAGGATCCTCCCACACGTCTGTAACACTGTCAGGTGAGCTGCTGCAGCCAGCAAGAAATTCACCACACTGCCTACTGACAATTGAAAGTACAGTGGCATAAGGGTGTTACATCACTTTAAAACTGGCCTCAGGGTCCTATTCTTTAACCTTGCTTTTATTAACAAGTTTATGATTGTCTTATGACAATTTTCCATATTTTTTTATAATTATTTATTGATGTATGACAAGTTCTGAACTATAATGTTTTTAATTAATCTAAAAAATTGCAGTGGGGCATTTGACTCATCTCCAGAATCTATGTGCCATTGCTTTCAGGTGACTCTGAGTGACTGGCAGTAACCCACCAGGCCAGGCACACACCTTGCCTGCAATCCTGTCACAGGTGATGCTCCACTCCTGTACCTTGGGTGGAATGACACCCAGGCTACACAGGGGCAGATTTGTTATATAAAGTCACACCAGTGCCTTTTTCCAGGGCTGGAAGGAGACAAGCCAGCAGGAGCCGTTGCAGTCCTATCTCCCAGCAGCCCAGGAGCGAGCTCCATGTCCCTCATGAGCTCCATGCCACATTGCTCCAAGACCTTGGGGTGTTAGAGCCAGGTCCTCCAGCTGTCCTCAGCCCTCTGCCCTGTCTGCAGTACCTGTCCCATGCCTTGCTGCCATTATTGGGCTGTTCAGGCCAAAGAGGCTGTGCAGCTTGGGCACAACTGAAATAATGTATGCAGGAGTGGTGGCTTTACATTATGTAAATTACACATCCCACATACTGCTTATCTTAACATCCCCGTAGTATGTAACTATGTGTGATGGATTGAACTTTGCTTGGATGGGCCAGGTGAGCTCTGCTATTGTTTCCCTGATAACCTGTGATTGATGTCTTAAACAAAGCATTTTTGTGCCAGATAAGGTAAAAAGTTGTTAAGAAGCATATCCTGCAGAGGTGGGGTAATGCTTTTCATTTTACCAATTTCCTCTCCCCCAGTAAGGCTGACAGTGTAAAACTCCCTCCCAGGGGAAGTATTGGGCATTCACACATAGGCCTGAACGTATTCCTCCCTAAGGAGGCAGAACTGGCACAGTTAGAAGCAGGGTCAAAGAAGCAGTCATGTTATTAGATGGGGCCACAAACCATCAAAAGACCCCCAAAGAAATCCCCTGCCTGGGGTAAGTGTGGGGCATTCCCTCATAGGCCTGAATTTGTGTAAGCTGTCAAACTCTTTGTTGTGTGGATCCTGACCCCAACAGACCAGACGATGACTCCAACCACGGACATCAACATTGCAACAATCAAGTCTTTTTGCTGGATCCATGGGTGGTGACTTTCCTCCCCACTATCTACTCTTGTCCTTTCCATCTCTTTCTTTCTTCTCCTTATATATTTTCTTTCTCATATTTTTAGAATTGTATAGAGAAGAACCCAAATGGATACATACCTCCCTTCCAGTGCAACCAAACTTTTTAAGATAAAATTGCCTTATGTACGTACATTCAGTGTAATTTCACTCTAATACACCCCAAGGGACCTATTGACAAGAACCTCAGTTACCCTGCTTTAAAGGTAGGTCGTAACACTAAGCTAGGAAACAGTACACATTAAAATATTCAGAATAATAGGCATTTATTTTCAGTGCTATTTTCATTAAATATTGGTATAATATATCCATGTCTGAGGTAATAAATTAAAAATAAACTCAAGATTTCAGTCCCATATTTGTGCTGCATATTTTTTTCTACCATTATACATTAATTTTGAAGCAAACACACACAGTCTGTAATTCTGAATGCAGCTAGGAATATTATTTTAACACAGTCACTTTTTTGTTTCATTATAATTTTTCTGAGAATGGTTATTGCATGATACACTTTTAATAGATGTTTTAGTTATACTGGAGTTTTCTATTAAATCACACATACCGTAATTGTAGGAAGATGGGCATGAAGATGTGCTTTGAGCCAAGGATGGCAAATACTGAATCAGTGATAGCACATACTGCAGGATTATTGTCTGCCTGCACTAGAGCCCAGATCCAGCAAAGCCATTTCAGTGTGTGCTTAGCTTTAGACATGAATCATTTCAGTGTCATCCATGGCCTTAATTTTCGCTGAATCAAGGACTAGCCAAATCTGCAGAACTAAGTTCATAGACTTCTTTAACTGTGTGTTATTTGAAAACAGGTTTGCTGGTTTCATATTTTGTAAGATGTTTTGTAATGACCTCCATAAGTTTTTTCGTATCAGTGAAGCACCCATGAAAGTTTCTAACCTGGTTCATAAATACACTATGAAAAAATAAGCAGCTACAATGACTCTCTTCTACACATTTTGTTAAAAGTAACACCTGGTTTGAAAAGTTATTAAAGTAATTTTTTCCATGGTAAAATATATTTAAAAAAATAAACTCTTAATTTAATCATCTTCCATCAAACATATAAGCATGTTAAAGGGCGGGGCATACTTCAGGTATTTTCATTTATAAATGCAAGAGATTGAGTGTATCAATCTTTTTGCACTTAAATGCTGGTGGTAGTAAGGCCCTTTCAGCTAAGTCTCCATCAAGCCCAACATCAGTGAGCTAAAGAAATAAACAAACACAAATTTTGCTTGCATATAACTTTTCCATAAACCTGAATTAAAAAAAAAAAATCATCCCTGCTTAGAAAAGAACTCTTATTTAACTGCTGCCATTAAAAAAGTATACCTCACCTCCATATCAGTGATTTTGAATGGAAAGGATTTAAACACTCACTAAAATTGTTGTGGCATGCCATTAGACTCTTAATGTTCATAAATTGTGCTAATTCCCATTCAAATCAGGAAGCTATAGTTTAGAGTTAGAGCTAATGGTTGTCTTAGTGTTAAAGGTCTATTTCCACCAGATTTTCTTTATTCTATTTTGCAAATGACTGACAGTGCTTATGATGTGATCCTGAAAAACTGTTTGGTGTTATTACCAGAAGCTACAGTCTGTGAGAAAACTCTCCATGCTCATGCAGTGAGTTGCATTGCTGGGGGACCATGGCCAGCACTGCCACGGCCGTGGGCCTGGCCGAGGCCGCCCGGGGCCTTCAGTACTCCACCGAGCTCACGATCGCCATTGGCTCGTCAAACGTCGCCAGCCTGATCTGCTTCGGGGTAGGGATGGAGAGCATTTCCCCGGTGTCAGTCGGTGAGTGAATCCCATTGTCCATTATGTTTGAAACTTCCTCCTCATGGTCCTCGTACAGCGTGTTGATGTGCAGCAAAGGGTGGGCCGGGTTGCAGCTCAGTGCAGCTGTCGGCTCTGGCTTGACCTGGTTCAAAGCCATACTGGTGGCAGCAGCAGTTGTGGCTATATGGTTGTGGTTACACGTGACGAAAGCCGCAGCAGCAGGCACAGTTCTGCATGTCTCAGATGAGTATAGGATCTCTTTTGCAGGATGAGGGGTATCTAAAAGAGAACAAAACAGCCAGATAAAGCACAGGTAGTCTTCCACCCTTCCAGTCTATCTGTGAGGAGTGTCCTGAACCGATAAAAGTTATTGGTGGTCTTGCCACTGATTTCAGTGGGATCAGAAGTGGATCCCAAACTGAATTTCCTTGGGATCCTTTGAGAAATCCAAACAAGAATGTTTCAAAACAACAGGGTTGTAAGCTCAGGGAAACAGGACAAACAAGAAATGGATTTTGTAAATCTCTCTCTTTTTTATGCATGCTCATGCTCCCTTATGTGAATGGTATTTTTGTAAAATGAAGAAAAAATCCAACCGAAAAGTATATTCATTCCCTTCTACAGTCTGGCCGGTGTTCTTTAAACATTATGATTTAATGTTTTGACAAACATCATGACTATTGAAATCCATAGGATGGAATACAAAAGGCACTGATATTTTCAATGGGAAAAACTAGTGGTTACACATTGTAAACCACTTGTCTTTAGAAAGAACTCAGCAATTTGACATAAACTGAAGTCTCTTTCCAGAAATTATAAGTTTACCTTACCTGATGGACTGCAATGTAGGTCTAACTCAAAAACAAAGTTGAAAATTTTTAATGTGAATGGGGAGTCACAGGGCCCCAAAACTCCAGTAATTATTTTTTGCCCTTAAAATATTCAAGCACTAATTAGATGAAGGTAATTGAGACCAGAAAACCCCAGTAGTTTCGAGGAGTTGAAATCAGAGCAGGTGACTGGATAGGGAATGCTGTAGAATAGCTCACATGCACACTGGGGAGTTGGAGGGCTCTAAGGAGCATAGGGATTCGGAAGTGACAGAAACTTTTATACCTCAAATCACTTCTTTGCTGGGCAGTGGGGTGACGGTAGATGTCAGTCTGTCGAAGCCCAGAGGGAGGTCTTAGCTTGTAATGAGATGAGAGCCATTGCTTTAAGTACGTACAGATTTTTCTGTAACTTCAACTGCATAGTCCTTCTTTCTTATGTCAGTAGCTTACAAAAATAAACAAGAAGATATCTGTCTATCAGTTTATCTACTGATCTATCACTTTTCTTAATGTTCAAATGGCTTTCCTCATCACTCTAGCACCTAGCAATTATTGATATATTTGAAACACTCCTTTGAGTTAAGAAAGGGACAGGCTTTACATGACACACAGAGGAAACTGAGGAACAGAAAGAGCAGCTCCTGTGAGGCCACATGGGAAGGGAATGGCAGAAATCCAGAATCCCTGACCAGCACCCACACTTCAGACCATCCATCCACTGGTCCACATAAGACACAGGGCAATTTAGTGTGTATGAAGAACAATGTCAATGAGCTGAGTTTTGATTTTCTAGGTGACAAATACATGCCAACCCCTAAGAGTTGGTAGTTTAAGAGATATTTTTTCCACAGGCATTAGTAGACTGCCATTAGTAGTCTCCCACACACTCCTAAGAGGCTATTACTGCTCAGAGTACTGGTCATCTACCATGGCAGTTTCCATATGACTTGAAAATAAGGCAGATTTTAAATGTGCCAGGTGCTGGTGGAGCAAGAAGGGTATCATGGAAGCCAAACGCTCCTCATTTCCTTGGCAAGGCATGACCACATTCGTAGCTGTGAACATCTGCTTACATTTGAAACATTACCCACACGAACAGACTGCAGCCTGTTTTGCACAGCTCTACCTGTAATAATCCTTACTCTCCAAATAGTTGTTAAAGAGAGAGAACCTCTACTTCTGAGGCCTGCAAGCCCTGAGATTATAATATATCCCCAAATCTAGCAAGGTAGGCCAAACAATGCCAATAAACTTTGAGTTCCTTAAGATTGGTATGTAAATTATGGTCTGTGGAGGTAGTATGGGCATTATGGCATACTGTACCTTTGAGAGAGGAGGTAACATGCACTACAACATTCTCTTCCTGGTTTAAAAATCCACCCTCCTGGCTTTTTGACGTAGGCATCGAGGGGATGGCTTGAACCTCTGGCTTGGGTTTTTTGCTACTAAGTATATATGGATGAACATCCAAGGAAAAGTGCCGTGTGTGCTTTTTTTCACTGCTTGTGCTTGGCATGGCATTTGGCTCGCTCTTATGAGCAGACGATTGCTGTGAGGTTTTTGCAGCAGACTCCAACAAAGGAGCTATAAGGCTGTCTGTCGCTGTTTTTCTCCGCACAGGCTTCGGTTTATCAGGTTTATGGTTCTCAACCTTCATAATGGCTAACTGCTCCTTGAATGGCTGGGGAAGGGGATTGGTAGTTGGGATCCATTTCATCTTCTTCCTTGGTCTCTTAATGATGAGTTGTTCATTAGCATCAATGTCTGCTGGATCAACGCTTGGGTCTATGGTTTGAATCCCTGAATCACGCATGGTTGGAGTGGCATCGTGATTGGACTGGGCCAGTGCTGCGAGCAGCTGGCGTACCACATTGTCGTACATCAGATCGCTTTCATTTGTAATAAAATCCAGACGGTTCAAGGATTTTATGTGGTCCCTATTTTCATTACAAAACATGGCCAAAATATTGATATCACAAAACTGGGATTTCTGCCACTGTTTCTTGGTCTTTATTCCAACTTTGTTCAGTTTATCAAATATGAAGTTAGACTTGCGAAATATGAAGAGGTGAATCAAGTTGATGAGGATTATCAAGTTCATGAAGCAGAGGAGAACGATATCTACCCCAGCAATAATCCGCTGGAGCTGGACAGATGGCAGTTTACAGTTCACTCTGATGTGCAATTTGGAGCTGCTCGTTTTGTCTGGAGGCTCCCCTAGTGCACATGTAAATTCATTTTGCTTCTGTGTAGCATAGTAGGTGGATAAATATGTGATTGGTATGATGCTTAAAAAGATGATGAACAGATGTCTTGCAAGATAAAGCTTAGCTAAAAAGTTACTTCGTCCTCTTCTTTCCAGATATTTCTCAAACAAGTTCTGCTCAGGGCTTTTTTCTTTCTCTGCATTCTCAATTATTTCTCTTTTCTCTCTCTCAGTTATCCCTGGGCCTTTGGACTGAATCTGTTTCTCTATTTTTGGTGCGCGCCCTTCAGCTGCACGGTGATAGCAGTTATCGATCTCCTGAAGCAAAAAATTAAGCTCTGAAGTCAGTCGAGTGGAGGCCAGAAATTCCCAGCCCAGAGCTGGAATGTACATTATCCCAGCAAAAGCCAGCAGTGCATAAGGTAGGAACTTATGCTCAAACAAGGAGGGCCAGTGGCTGGCATCAACTCCTGGCAAGGCATCTTTTAATTCTGTCCAACAATATCCTCTGGCATACAAGGCTTGATCGCGGGTGAAGTTGTGTGGTGTGTAACAGTATATTGGCTCCTCTGTATAACAGAGAGAAAAGTCACTGCTGTGCATTTAACCTACAAAAGGAGCTCTGGAAAATAAACATTTCAAATTATATAAATTTTATTTTACTGTATCTTTACATGACCATTAAGCCCTCCACATCTATTAGCCAGCTCAGGCTGCACATATCCTCACAAGCCCTAAGGCAAAACTATTCACCTGAAAGTTTTAGAATGAACCTGAGTCAGAAATGTCAGCAAGAAATACATATTTTGGTTTAATTACCTCTCTGAAAACAATATCCTAAGCAACTGTGATATGAACTCTGTAAAGCTGAAAGACCTGATATATGCTACAAAGTCAGTAGCTGAGGATATTCCATGCAAATGCTGAAATTTAGATGAAATTTAAGGTTCATCCCAGCTAAATGTTCTTCTAAATAGAAAAAGTTAGATGTAGCTTAAGGCAATATTTTTAATAACTATTAACAAAGTCAACTCATTTGATATGATAGAAAAAAATGAAACTCGAGCCATACAAGGATTTAGCCAACTGTACCCCTCTCAGCTAACATTTTTGAATTAAAGTGTGACTGACCAGGACAGAATCTGATGTGTTAACTATTTATTGGTATGAAAATTTAATTCTATATTTGAAACTGTAACATTGGGGTTTTTACACAATGTGTAATTAAATGCAACTCGCCATCAGACAGTATTATGAAGAAACAAATACTGTGGATCAAGAAAGAAATCAGACAAAGTAATACAAGAAAAAGTATAGCAAGGCCTATTAAATACACAGTGATGTAATTTTTCTCTCAGGAAATGTTTGAGTCGTATTCTGTTGGAAGGTGGATGGGTTTGTCAAAGGAAATTACACCATTACTTGTCTATTTTAACACTTCTTGCTAAACATTTGTATTTTACCATCATCATCAGGATGTTGAGATAAAGGGACTTTTATCCTGACCCAGTAGATAAATTATGTTCTTATATGATCAAGTTTTTTCTAGCAATACATGAAAGAGAGAAAAACTTGTGAAAGCTAAAGCACCATTAATTTCCCAAAGAACAATGACCATTATGAAGATACCCTATTCAAAAAGGAACACCATGTTTTCATGTTTCAACAGGTGGAACAAAGAGAATATATTTTACAGTGTTCTGGTACACCTTTAAAAAACTTCCCAAAATGAGACCCATAGGAGGAGGCATGTTCTCTTGACTTGAGAATCGCTCAAAAACACCAAGCCTGCTCCAGCTCTGAATGTAGTCTACAATTCTGATCAAGAACAGCTCCCTGGAAGAGCGTGGTGGAACTGTTCTCTTAATAATAAAAATGAAAACAAATGGTATCATATTGGTAACAATAAATAGAATATTAAAAATTAATAGACAGGCAACTCCCCCTAATCCTTCTGGCTTAACAAATGACTCCTTACTTGACCAGTTACTTTTCACATGTGAGCAAATCAAAAGTTAGTTCTTTGGTGTGGAGGTATAAAGCTCTTCTGTGACCTACAGAGACTTACACACTGAGAACTGCCAAAAAAAATTTTTTTTTTTTTAGAAGTGATTTAGCGAGGATTCTTTTCTAAAAATACAACCAACTTAACCAGAGTGAACAGAATAAATGTTGCTACTCAACACAGCATGTAAAGTGAGTAAGCCCTGGAAATTCTTTAATATGGCTTTTGAAGACTATTTTAAAATGATCTAACTTCAGTCTCAGAGGAGAGCTTAAAGCATTCCCATTTAGATTATTTTTGTGTACTTACAGACATGTGTTTACAAGAAAAAGGCTCACTGATTCCCTTGGTTTCGGTAATTACATGCCCTCCCAACCCTACCCATGATGGGATGCATACAAAAAATTTAATCTCCTACTATCAAAGACTTATTGTAGAATCCCCCAGGAGACCAAACAGTGTCCTATGTAAAGATGTTCCCATGAGGAAAAGAAAAGGCAAAGCAGCATGCTATGTTTCTTGTAAGCAGAAATTTTTTGAATTGCGTATCCCTAAGCCAAATAAAACTTTCCAATTTGAAACCAAGTTTCCTGTGGCATACATGGGTTCATTTCTCCTAGGTCTCAACATCACAAATACTTGGGAAAACAGCAGGAAGTATTCCTACAAATCAGCCCTAAGGACTATTTTTGGATTCATGCATTGGTTGCTACTATCAAATAAACTGAACAGTTCTTTCCGTTCTCTTCACCAAGACCCAAAAGCTAGGGTGACTTTTGCCAAAATTGTATATATATACAACAACAATCCAATATATATCTTTTTAATAAATGAAAAAAAAGAAACAAATGAAAATGTCTTTTACATTTACATTTACATTGGAGAGATCACTGAGAGACTAACTCTGCACTCTATCCATTGCCACTGCTTTGGCGAAAGGAGTCTGAAGAGCTTCACAACTCCAGTTTGGACACTGACCAGCTCCATTACAGGCTACAAAATGAGGTTGTCCCAACCAGTAGAAAAAGAAAATGTCAATTTACAAGAATTTGTTCTCTTTTCCGCTGTTAAACATGTTTTTATCAATTGCCAGTGAGGTTGTAAAAGACCTCTAATTTATTTGGCCAGCTGAGCATGGTGTCCTATGCTTACTCAATTGTACCTTATTGATACTAGTCTAGAATTTTCTTTCTATATTTGTAAAATTGGCATGATTTTCATTGTATGACATGTAAATCCCAAGACCCTTCAGATGAAAACCAATCCTCTGTGGAGTCAGTGGGACTTCTGATAATTGACTGAAGTGGGAGCAATGGGGTTGCAACGCAATTTTATTCAAACGGTATATATCATAATATAGAATCATAGAATCACAGATTGGTTTGGGCTGGAAGGGATCTTAAAGATCTTCTAGTCCAAGCCCCCCTGCCATGGGTAGGGACACCTACCGCTAGACCAGGCTACTCAAAACCCCATCCAGCCTTGCCTTGAACACTTCCAGGGATGGGGCTGCCACAACCTCTCTTGATATTATCTTTGAGTCATATTCACTGTCAGAGAATGCCACAAATTTTGGTAAAGTTACTCCATGGGGATATTTAGCTTAAGCCTCTCATCACAGGACTTGACTCACAAAGCATAGCATCAGACTTGGAAGGTCATTCTTCTAGAAAATGGCACAGACAATGGAGAAGAGAGGAATTCCCTTCTGAACTGATTCAAAGCAAAAGACTCATTTAGCTGCTGCCTGGACAAAGAACTTGTCTCTCTTCATTGACAAGAGGCTGCCAAGCAGGCTCCAGGCTTTGAGTTAGCTTTTGTGAATATTACTTCTTAGGCAAGGGCAGCATTTAACCTGGCATTTAATAAACACCCTGAAGGTGTTTGATCCAGGTATAGAAGTGAATGGAACTGTTTCTTCTCTACTGCAGCCTGTGTCCATCACTAATTAATGAAAAAAAAAAAGGCACCATGTCAATAACTAATCCTGTTTGTTATGAAAGTTGGCAATAACATATAGCTGGATCTTAACATGCAGATCTGATGAGGACAGCAGAGGAACAAGTTGTTCTCACACATGTAACTCACTCAGCTGTGAGACCCCCGCTTAATGCAGTTTCAAGAAGGCACTGAGATTTTTTTTTGTTTTACAGTGTTCTCCTGATAGGTAAGTAGCCTTTAAAAAGGTTGCAATGGTGTTAAAATCATAGCTCAGATGTTGGATCACGCAAAAATGTATTTGCTTTTAACTGCATATTCATAAATATAGAAAGTTTCTATTGATACTCTTCTTTCACCCTGAAAATTCTCAAGCAGTTTATGAAGGTCCTTTTTCATATAACCATTCTGGCCACCATAAAACATAGCTTTTTCCTGAGACGCCGCAGTTTAATTGCGTATGGCATAACTGTTTGTTGTGCAGGAAAATACAATGAAGTAAGGTGTTGTAAAGAAAATTTTTTAAAAGCTTAAGGGAGAATTATTATGGCTAAGTGGATTGGTCATCCTCTCAATGTTGTCTAGTCTAAAGACCATAAAAATAATCTGTCCCTCTGCTCCTTGAAAGCTATATTTCTAATAATTACTACATTGGAAAAAAAAGTCTTTGATGGTAATGTATTATGGGTTTTATTATACTAACTTAAGCCTAAACATGCATGCTAAGAAGCTTCATTTCCTATTTTTCAGTATGTCAGATGTTTACAACAATTTTACATACATACATTTTATCTAGCTCACTATGCACCTAAGTAGCTTCTCGAAATCCACAAAACTATCCTCTAGGATAAGGTATGAGAGAGATCTCACTGCATTTTTCAGACATGCAATCAAGAGGAAATAATCAACACAGAATTACTTAGTGGTGTAATATAATTGATTGTGTTATGCCACTTGAAAAATTAAAATCCCTTGGCAGCTAAGTTTTTTCACATGCTCCATTCTGCACCATCTCATCCTATCACTTTAAGTATTACTTAATTGGAGAGAAGTGACCTGCAGGAGATACTGTGGTACAGAAGTCATACCTCAGGGGAACGAAAGTGCATGGCTGCAGAAGACACTCAAGGTAGGAAGAGGGATAAAGGAAGGGGCTGTGCTCAAAAATACTCTTTAGAAAGACTCTAAACAGACAGTATGGAAAGAAGTGAAGTCAAAGTACTGAAGCTAGGAGCTGTCAAGTCTTCTGCTTTTAGAAAAGGCTTGGAGAAATGCTTGTGGGCTTTCTGCAGGCACACACTCCCACTCCTACTTTTCCCAATCCGAGGTCAGCCACCTCCTTTCAGTGGTTCCCCAAACTCCATATACCTTAATATACATTTGACTGTACTCTTTGAGAGGCCCTGAATTAAACACAATTTTCAAGCTGCAAGTACTAGGCATGAAAATATGTTAGAAATATAAATCTCCTGCTATATTTCAAACTGGAGTTATAGTACTCCACGTACTGGGTTCCTCAGGAAAGGGGCTGGAATGCTGAGATTTGGGGTGGGAACTCCTGTAAAACTTCCCACTACAGAAATGTATCTCAGATCTGGAAATGGAGTTGCCAACGGAAAAATCTGATGACTGCTGTTCCTACACCATTTCCGGAAGTTATACCCCAATGCAGAATCATAAAAATGCTGAGTCCCACATCCCACTCAAAGCAGGGTCAAGACTGATTTCAGACCAGCATGAATAAGGCTTTGTCAGTCTGAAAACCTCCAAAAACAGAGGCTACTCAACCTGTCTGTGCGTCCTGCTCAGGCAGGGACAATGCTTGATTGTCCTCAAGATGAATTTTCATCTTCTCTAGGTCATGTCCAGCAAGAATGGCTAATCCTCGCAGCAGTAATTTTTTTCATTTTTGAAAAATGGCCATTTCCAAAAATGAATGCACTGGCCAGTTGCACTAAGAACACATCCAGCAAAATAGAGCTAGAAGGCTATCACAGTCATACACGTGGCTAGAGCTCAGGCCTCAGCACTGCGTCTCAATCGAAGGAAAAGGTGCCAGAAGCACAGTTCACCAAGGAAGCCGTGTGTGGGGGTGGGGGTGTGTGTGTGCATACACGTGTGTACTTGCCCATCTGTAACAAGAAACACTTTGCAAGAAATGCAGCCTGGTTTATGGTACATGGAAATGACACCGTCAAGAAGATATGGTGAAATTAGATACACATCATTCTCCATTGTCTCTGCAAAGTTAAGATTTTACAAGTCTTCCTGGGAAAGCGAGTGAATTGCATCTAACACACTCACCACTTAAAGATAAAAGTGACATTTCAACACTGTAAAAAGTCAGACTTGCTCCTGAAAAGACTAAGTAACTGCATGCACTGGGCATTTCCCTTAAGTCAATGTGATTACTCACAGTGCATAAAATCTGGCACGTGCATCTCTCTTTGAAGAACTGACACGGTAGTTATAAAGCTTCTAAAATATTATTATGAGCAAAAGTTATTTAAGTAAATGTGGACAACACATTTAGAGTGCTTTGGCAGGCATTACAAAGAAAAGAAAATATTACTAATAAACAGTATATGCTCCTACGTAACTGGGAAAATGACTTTTCATACCTACTGCATTCCCAGTGGAATAAAGTATATTTTCCCAGAGCAAAATATAAACCATGATAACAAATTGCATATGCCTCCTGTGACCTCTAGCTTTTAGAATTTACTCTAGAAAAAGAAATCACACCTCATTAATCTTCCCACTGAAATGCATGATTTTAGCATTCCATGCAGTAATTGAGTAATGCAGAAGAAACAGTAAAATTTTCCAACAGCAGACAGAAAAAATGAAATAGTTTTCAGAAAATATAATTCAAAAATGAAAAAAAAAAAAAAGGAGAATTCTTGTGCTTGATACACCAAGGCAAAGGTAAATATGCCTCCTGTGTGAAGATTTCTTCAAGGAGCTAGTAAGCATTCAGTGTGACTGCCATTACCCCACACTGGATATAGGCAGCAGAACTGGTGATTAGGTGCTGCTGAACAGGCTGGATCTCCCAGCCCCTAGACATGTGCCTGAACACTCATGCTGGAGACCCAAGCTAGGTATCAGGTAAGTATACTGATAAGTACACTTACTGAGTTAAATATACTACAGACTCACCCTAGACTAGGGCTTTCTAGCAACTGGCATCCTGTCCTCTTGAAGAGAGCTGCTAAATCATCCTCATACCTGTGCCCAACCTGCCTGTGAAGATAAGCTGGCAATCCAGTCAAGATCTCTGCAGCACTCCTTGTGCAGTCCTCTTACTTGTCTCTAAGGAGAAATTCAATGTTTAGGTAGAATCTCTGAATCTCCCTGCCCATCACTTCCCAGTACACGCATTTCTAACAGACAAAATAAATTAGAAACTCCCTGAATTCAGCAATAAATGCCAGTATTTAACAAGGGTATTCCTTATCATACTGCTTTGTGGCACATACATGTAAGCAATCTGACATACATGCCTCATTCATCTTGGGTACTAAAAGGATTGCACAAGAAGGCAGGTAGCAAACTGTTTATTTTTAGAAACAGAAATAATTTATTTAGTACTTTTTCAGCAATTTTTAAATGGAAAAGAAGACATGTCCTGGATCCTCTTCTCTCTGGAAAAATGAATAAAAAACATTTCATGTTACTGAGGTTGAAAACATAGCCTAAGAAGTAAAATATTATCTAAACAGTATACGTCTTCCATCGCAGTCACACAGTCCACAAGGAATATGTAACTCTCCTTTGAATGATCTTAACAAATGCTAGCTAATACCCAAAGTAACTGTCAGTAAAAGGAAAAACTCCATTTAACTAGTTTATTTCAACTACTTTATTTAAAGGGTATTTAAAGGTTAGTAGTCAGTACGGCGCAAGGATGGATCCCTGAAATGACTTTTGTGTATCAACTGTAGTCATACAGTCCTATTCAACTCTTTGAGTTTACTCATATGAATGAGAAAACATCCAGCAAACTAACCCTTAACCTGGCAAGCTAATTATTAAGAATTACTAGTTTTTCTGTAATGAAAAGACAATACCTTTACCTTTCTTAGGGAATATTCTTTCCAAATCTGGATATAGGTTCCATGCCCATGAAGTCTTCCTAAGGTACAAATTTCTCCATGATCAGCAAGGTAAGGTAAGCCTTTTTTGCCCAATCTCTGAAACCACTTGTCCTGTTTAAGAAAAAAATCTTGAAAAGAGAGTCCCTAAAAAAATGAGATAGGAAACCACTGCTGCTATTAGGTTTTATTGGCCTATACGCTATAAGAATTAGTCATAATGAGTGAGATGTAGATAAGCAATTTCAAAGATTGATAGGTAATGGGTCGCCCACAAGGGTAACTGCAGTGCAAGGGTAGCAGTACGTCTCCCTGTATTTCCAATTTGGGTCTTTTTGCCTTGCAGGACTGTTGCTTGAACTGCATATATTTTGGATCTGTAGAATCAGTGAATTAACAGTGCACTTTCCTAGTGTAGACATAAACTTAAAGAACCATATTCCCTGTATGTAATAGACACTGGCTCTTCTAAAAGTAGTTGGTATGCTCACCCTTACCCGCAGTCTGAGGCTTAAGGCTTTGTACACCTGCCCAGGTTAGTCAGGAGGAAAAGACACCTACTCCTGCTTGTCTGGTATGCTGGAAATAGCAACTGTTATGTGGAAGGTGCAGAAACACTTAAATGAAACCCCTTAGGCCGCTCCTATAGAGGAATGTTTCCTCAATAATGAGCTGCTGTGTACCATGTGGTGGCCATGCAGCACGGTGCTGAAGTCACTGAAAAGAGAGCTTATTTATAGTGACTGGACTATTGATGCCAGGATTTGAGGGAAGGTTAGAGCTGAATTTAAAGGAATGTATTAATCTAAATATAATTAATGAAATTCAGCCACACAGACAGTCCTACAAAAGAGATCTGAGTAACATTTACTTCTAAATTTAGTGCTTTCATGGTGAGTGGAATTTCAGTGATGTACAGATCTTTTGCATAGGAGAAGTAGTAAGGTGTGATGTGAAAATAATGTTTTAATGTTTCGCAAAGGTCAAAAATTGCCCTCTAGAGATGGAACCCCAAAGCAACTACATGCACTCAGACAGTATGATAATGTGGACTGCAGTAATACCTGAAGTAAACTGCAAGAATAAATGCTGAAATTAAAAGAATCATGAAAATCCAGTGAAATCGATGATACATGAACAATGGTGGCTTCTTAAATCAAGGGTCAAGTACAAAATAGAACCACAGGAAGCGACAAGAAACAGCAGGTTCATTCTATTGCATTATTGTTATTTAATGACTAGAAATTAAAAAGATGGCTTGTATTAAGTACCTCTTAGCATAAACACAGCACCCGAAAAAGTTCACATCGAAAAAGAAGAAAAAGACCAACAGTTAGCTCATTAGGTAATAACATTTTAATAACATAATATTTAGAGGGCAGAGATGGCTGGTCTACTGCTTTCGGAAAACTGGTTCCTCCATGTGTAGAGAAATTGGGTTTTGTGAAGTATCAGAAATGTTTCGATTCATCACAGCAGAGACAGAAGAATTCACCACCTGAGGCTCGCAGGGGCTCTGCCAGTTCCAGTGTGGAGGTCTCCTGACCTCCTGAAAAGAACAAGGATCTCATAGAAGATAAGGTACCTCAATCTCAAAATGTGAAGCAATTACTCCATCATAAAACTAAAATGCTCCAGAAATAGTCTCTGAGCTGCGCAAACCACACCACACATCCCAGCACCTGGCTGCAGTGCTACTCCAGGACCTTCGAGTCTGCATGACAGGCTTGGTGCCACTAAAGAAAAGCAAACAAATCCCCAAAGCTTGCTATCATCATGAACAGCTGCATTTCACCATTCAAATGCAGGAGTGTAATACATGCCTGGGACAAAATCCCCAATGATGTAAATATGTGCCCTGATTTCAATGTTTTTCCTAGAATAAATCCTGTATCGTGAAAAAAAGGGAATCCACAAGAATCATGCCAGTCTGCTGGGAAATTATTCAGCTTTTGTAATTAAACATCTACATGTACTGAGGGTGTCCACTGCAGCTATTTTTAATACTGAGAGAACCCGAGGAACTCAGCGATGGTGCAGATTCTTCCTGAAGACTTTTATAGCTGTAAGAAACCACACAAGCTGAAATTTCCTCTACATCATGGATGCATGATTTCTATCTAGTTTAGAGACAACAAAGAGCCTTAAATACTTCAGGGTAGCTTTGAAAAACAGTCTGGACCTTACTCTTATTTATTCACAAGGTTTCCTCTTGATAAAGGTGAATAAATTAAGTACCTCTTAAACAAAAATATTTTTGACCATCTGTTTAAATCTGTTGGTAATCTGAAAGCATGTAGTAAGCAAAAATTCATCCATATTTTGGACCTCTTCCCACATATGACACTTGAAAAAATGAACGGTTAATAATGCAAACAGGGTCATTAAAAACATAAAAAATGATGATGTATGTGTGTTGATGATGTCTGAGAAAGGCAATTTATGACAGAAAAATATCTGCAGTTGCTAGGAACTGCAGTGGAGTGCTTACACATGTACGGCTCATGCATTTTCTCAAGAATACCTTTCTATTTACCATTCACCTGTGTAACTGCAAATCTTTAAATGATCAAAACTCAGAGTCTCAGCTAGTGTAACTTGTGCACATCTCGTGTTTGTAGGCGTTTAAACTGCCCTCATTCTTCGCGAAAACGTCCATCAGCAATGCGAACAGCCAGCAGCCGAACTGCAGCCAGCTTGTGGGTGCTTGTATCATTTTAGCCCTTTTAAAAATAAGTGCTGAGAAAGCACTTAAGTCGTATTGTGACACTCCTTAAATTCTCGTTTCTCTGCTAATATCACCTCAGAAACGATTTCTGCAGTGGTGTCATCAGTTTGTCGTACATTAAACAATCTGGCTCTGTACTCTTAGCACTAACAATGATCACTTGGGAAAATGTCATTTTCACTTTCTTTATATGCAGTTGCAGAGAAAAAATGAAGAGTAAGATCAAAAGCCATCTATTAGGTAAGTCACCTAAGTAAGAATATGTAAGTATCATGCCACAATTTGAAACAGAAATGCAAATTAGAAAAGTTGACCAGAAATACAAAATAAAACTTCATCTCATAATATAAAAATCTGACATACACTATTTCAAACATACTGTAGGGTGAAAAGTGAAAAAGGCATTGAACTCATGCATATACTGTACTACACAGTAATGTAAGCATTGCTTATGCAAATGATTACAAATCAGAAAATAAAACATAAAACCTTGAACTGACACTTGTCATTAAACTTACTGTTTCCTTCCACTGCTTTCTTATGAAAAATTTCCAGCAGAAGGATGGTAGAGGGCTGAACTATGTAACTGCTAAGAGACATGGAAATACAGTATTTTGAACAAATTTTTTTTTTTGTATTTTGTAGGCACTCTTTTAAGGGCCTAGCAAGAATACCAATACCAAAGCTTGGCTTTTGACTGAATTATAAAAATCAACTGAATGAACACTTTGCTTTATTTTAATAAAGTACTGGCATTTAACAGCTTCGGTGGGAAAAGCAAGTATGATTGCAAAATGGAAAGAATAATTCACTGTGAACAGAAAGCATGAGGCACTTCACAAGAGGGATATGACTTAGCAATACTGTGACATCAGTTTGGAAACCAAAATATTTCAGTATTGTGAAGATAACACAACAAAACCAGCAACATAGTCTCCTTTGGAACCCACTACTCTCTGGTCCCTTACAGAGAGAACTTCCCACAGACATTATTGATGGGGTTGCTTCAGAACCCAGCACAATACTGAACTGGAATATTTAAACCACTCACAAAAATGTTAAGCGATACAAAAAACCTAAGCAGCACATATGAAAGCAAAGTGTCTCTTGATCTACTGGATTATAGAACCCTGTCTTGGAAATTCAGCAAACGCCATGAGACACTCACTACAAAAGGCTCCACCTGCTGCTGGTAGCACCACTGCCATTCATGGAGGACAGGATACAGCACTTGCTGATCCAGCAGCTTCCTACTTGTGGCTGTGGATTGTGTGTACTAGTACCACGGCAAAAACAGGAAGACTGAAGGATAAAAACATGGAACATCAAACAGACCCACTTCAAACTGGCAGTGAATGTTGCAGTCTAATACTCCACATTCTGTGCATTTTGGAAAGGAAGTAAAAGTGCAAAGCCTGATGGACTAATCCTGTTTATCTATATCCATACCACTCCCGACTGACCACGCCTGGACAGGAGATACTGAAACACTGTAACTAAAAACCACTTCTGGAAACCAACACAGACTATAGCTAGACTAAGACTATGTACCTTAAATCCTTAACCTTCTACCATTTAATTACAAGTTTGGTGTTTTACCATTTCTTCCACTAAATATTAACCTAAGGCTGACTTAGGTTAACAAACCCTTTCAATAAAAAGAATCCCAAAACCTTTACCATAGGAAAGGGAACAATCCAGCAGGCTTCAATGCAGCTAAAATGGAAAGACAAAAGTGACAACCTATATTTACAGACATAAAATTTGCTTTACCACCAGGCAGTACCTGATATAGTCAACTATTCATGCACTGGGAGAGCGCAGTACTATCAAATCTGAACTCTCTTCATATTGGTTGTATCTTACTTCTAGTTTGCACAGGAATAACTAACTTCTAGGAAATAAAAAGCTAGCTATGAGAAATCAAACCTCCACAGAGTCAAATACAAGCATGGACCTCTGTAAAGCACTGCATATATATCTGCAAGAGTGCTCCAGAAGATGCCTAATACTGTACAGGGTGTGATGGGAGTTATGTCACTGTTCTGACACAATTTCAAACACATTTGCTCTCATATTTAAATAAAAAATTTGTTATCTTTAAAGCAGTATTTTCAAACAAAAACAGAGCAAACCAAAGTTCCCTTGGGAACACCAACTGCATACATTGCTACCTCAACAAGACACTGCTAAAGGAGAGGTTTCCTTTAGCCTATGCTGCCTTCTGTAGTCATGGTCACCAGGGTGGAAAGCCCTGAGACTCCAGGAAACCAGGAAACTTATAGTTAAATACAGATTCCATCCACTAGGTGAGAGAAAAATGCCTCAAAAACTTTCTTTATTATCCTCAAGGTCATGATACACTGGCCTCTAAACAGAGGATATGCCAGTTTTATACGAAGTCTGTTCACGGGTGAGTTTCAGAAAGGGCAACAATATTCATTCTTCTTTTGTGAGTGCTCACATGGGCTTTCTTTGTGTTGGGTAGCTGAATATCACTCCTAAATGACTTTATGACGGTCTTGCGCTCAGTATAAATATGGCTCATGGATTTATTTTAATTAACTTTCTACGGGTGTTCTTTCTGGAATCACACTGGTTTGCTTGAAAAACAAAGGAGAATTAGGAGACTCAGAAGTGACAGTGTAGGAGGTTAGCTACGTGACTTTCTTTCCTCCTGTGAAAAAAGTTTAGGAAGTGGGGGTCAGTGCAAGAACCACATCCTACTTCAGCCATCAGAGTGAACTCTTGTCTCCATTGAAATCAATGGTCAAACTCTTACTGCCTCCTTTGCAGCCTGAATTTAACTTCCAGGAGCACATCCTAGTAACATGGCTGGCCTTTGCCTTTCCTCTGCAGAGAGCTCACTTTCACCCCAAATGCACTGCCATCTAGTAGTGAAGTATGGAAACGAAATCTTATCTCCCAATATATTTTATGTACGTTACAGATTCATTTACAGGGCAAAAGCACACCAAGGATGACAGGCCCTTTTTTCACCTTGAGTCAGACTGTAAGGACACCAAACATCCAGGGCTGCATAATGTGGAGCGTGGCCAGCAGGTTGAGAGACCTCTCCTCTATTCTCGTGAGACTGCACTTGTACTCCTGCATCCAGCTCTGGAACCTTCTGCATAGGAAAGATCTGCCTGAGTGAACCGGAGTAGGGCCATGAAAATGATTAGAGGGATGGACTTCTATGACCACCTGAGAGAGCTGGGGTTGTTCAGCCTGGAAAAGAGAAGATTCCAAGAAGACCTTACTGAGGCCTTTCAGTACTTAGAGGGGGCTTTTGAGAATGATGGGGACAGACTTTTTAGCAGGGCCTGTATCACAGGACAGTGGTATTAAACTGGAAAATGGTAGCTTTAGATTGGATGCAAGGAAGAAATTCTTTACTGTGAGAGTGGTGAGGCACTGGAACAGATCGTCCAGAGAAATTGTGGATGTCCCATCTCTTCAAGGAACTGTTCAAGGCCAGGCTGGACAGGGCTTTGAGCAGCCTGGTCTAATGGAAGGTGTCCATGTCCGTGGCAGGGAGTTGGACTAGATGATCTTTAAAGTTCCTTCCAACCCAAACCATTCTATGACTTTATGATACATGTAATAGAAGAAAAGCAAAATATCTAATTTAAAGTCTTTTGTAACACATTAAGTTCAGATGAATTGTGATTTTTTCGGAATATCGGTATAGTATCTGCTAAACAATTAGCTCTTGCCTCTTACACTACTAAAACAGTCATTTTTCATTTAATTTCTCAAAAAAGATGTAAAGATCAGAACACTCCAATCAATTCAAGGGCAAACAAATCACTTACATGAAGAGCACATGCATTTACCTAAACAATGACTTTGCTCATGGCACTAAAACAACATAATTAACTAAATAACTTTATCTTCAGCCACAGGCAAAGTACAGCATACAATGTATTATACTAGAGACATAATGATCTTTAAGGTTGTCAATTACAGTCTTTCAAATAAACACCACACTCTTCCTTTGTCCTCTGCTGTAGGGCTGAACTTTGCTTTCATACGTGCTTCCCTGCAGCTGCTGGCTCCAGAAGACTTACTGCTGCCTGGGGACCCCCAGGCTTCCCACGATGATGGGGTGCCTCCTGCACAGACCCAGGGCAGGATACCCACCTTGCTTGGCCAAGCAATTCTCACTAGACTTGTTGGAACGCTGTGCAGTTGGTCTTGACTGCACTTTAAGCTACACTTTGCACACACATAAACTCAAAGGTCAATCAGTGAGATAAGAGGCTCTTACGTCCTCTATCCACTGATCATGAGGGTTTCCAACCCTCAGCAAAAAAGTTTTGTGAGAAACCACTGCTTTTAGACATCTAGACTTTAATGTCTTGAGAGCACACATCATTGTTCTGAAAGCTTTACCAATACTAATTAAGATGGTATAGACCCCAGAAAAGGGGGTTGTTTTCAGTTTAGTGACCTGATGGTATCTTCACACAGCTTGCACTGGGTATTATTAACAGAATGAGGAATAACGGCAAGTATCAGGTAAGCACACAAAGGCCTAAAGCAAAGTTTGGGAAGCTACTATGATATTCACAACCAAGGGGCAGAAGGTACCTTATTCAATTTCATCAGTAAAGTTTGTCGTTGCATAGCTACTATTTAAGTTGCACAGAAGGAGCAGTATCCAAAGCAAACAAAGTTAGATTTTTCTCAAGATCAGTGACAGTGTATGGGTGAAACAACACAAACTGTAGACTCAGTAGTAAGCATGAATCCAGCTGAACTGTTGTTATTATCAGGGTCAGTATCTCTGAACAAGCATAACTTAGCAGAGAAGTCTGTGTAAATACTGTTTTGTTAAAAGAGCAGCATCTTATTAAGATCACATTAAAATTAATGAAAATTTTGCTCCTGCATTCTGTGGAAGCAGAACTGAATTCACTAACCCTGAACTCTTTGACTTAAGCCTAAAAAAAAAGTATCTATTAGTTTTATTAGAGCCTTAGAGTTTTTCTATTACATTCTCTTGTGAAATTTTTTCCTTTTTCTCATATTATTTTTCTAACTGCGGACCATCTGAATAAATATGACATCATATGAGAGAAGAATGTTATCCTATGTTTTCCCAGAGACATAAGGGTGTTTTCTGTGTTACGTTGTAAGTTTTGTCCTGGCATGACACAATAGGCTACTGCTCTCTATCTTACTGGGTCAAATCAGCATTTACAGCCCATAAGTAGGTACATAAGTGATATTGCTTTCAGTCCTTCTGAAAAACAGACCTAGAACATAACTTTCAGCCTAGAGAATAGTCTTCCACAGCACAAAATAAATTCAACAGCAGAAATACAGGCAGATGCGAGCAAATTCAATAGGCTCTCTTTCTTCTGTATGTGTGTGGACTACAGTTTAGCCTTGCAGAGGGACATTCACTGTATAAATCTAAGTCTCAGACTTGATACTTCCTCCACAATCTGCAGTCTCAGATGACTTGTTCATATGGAGCAAGTTACTGCTCTCTGACTATGCAGTGAGTCAAATCAAAGAGCTTCTCCTAGGAATCTTGCACAATGTCAAGGAACACACATGATGGGGACATGACTTTGCCTGCATCCAAGGCTGTCTCTAGGCCTACTGAGGTTCAAATCTGTACACCTCAAACAGTATGAAGGCATATATGTAAGTATGTACTCTTATATGTAAGTATGTACTCTTATGAGCTGCTGTTAGATTGCCTTTTTATTAGCTTAGTTCTCTACAGAGGAAGGGATCACAAAACTTTTGCATTCCACAGAGGATCCTCAAAGGTGACCTTGAAACCTGTCTTTCAGTTGCTATGAAGAGTCAGTTTTCATGTGCCCTGTAAACATGGTTTCTCCAAGATACCTCCAGAAGACCATCCAAAAGATGAGGTTTTTATTAACTATGCCTGAAGATCTTGAGCTACATAGCTGTGTTTTTTAAAAACTGAGGTAGACTAAAAAAGTTATAACTAGAAAAATCTCCAGACTCCATTCGCAAGCACTTATTCTTCTGGGTGATCTAACTTCACCTCATAATGAAAACAAGTATTGAGGATATTAAGTGTTGGAAGTCAATCCCAAAGCAGCATGCAAAGCAAGAGCCTGATTCTGGTATGTTTAAACTGGTTGAATACAGCCAATTCTCACCAACCTCACAAGCTACACACTGCCAGGTCAGTACTGTGTATTAAAGTGCTAATAATTTCCCACAGATCTTCAGTACGGAGCTTCAAGGGCCATTAAAAGCAGTCATGCACTGGCAGCTACACTCAGCAAGTCTATAATCCACACAGGAAAACAATATTTACATATGCACTAGTGGCCCAAAAGGTGTCGTAACAGTTTATAGGATCAGTAATTTTCAAGGCTCACCAAAACTTGACCTTCTGAGACTGGTGATGGTGGGCACTCAAGCCAGGCTTTTTAAACTGTTACCAGTTTATGCAAGATGTCGGCCCTCAGCAGAAACAGACACCAGGGATTTCCACTGTCACAATATGGCAAAGCACACTGCATGGGGCTCCATATATAGTATCAGTCTCCACAAAAGCAGCAGCCTCTCCCTGGTAGGCCAGTTAACACTCCCGTTGTAGACGCCTGAAGTAACATCAGGACAACACTTGACATCAGCCAAGGTCCAGCTCAGGACCCGTCCAGGATCGACCTCAAGAAGCATTAGCCCGCTGTGCCACCCACGCCAGCTCTCAGGGGCTGCTGGGCAGTGGACACCTCCCCACGCTACTGCTGCCTCCAGGTCAGTGACCCGGGGCTGCTCGCCAAGGGGATGGCTGGGGACCCCTCCCCACCGCTCGCCCGCCAGCCAAGGCAAGAGGCAGCAGCTGTCCTCGTTAGGGAGCGGCCAGGACGGCAACACCACTGCCCTGCCGGCCACGACGAAGGGCAGTGGCCGCCTCCTGAGCACAAGTGGCTCTTAGGCAGTGGCCGCTGCCGCCCTGCCGCTGTCCCCACCCGCCAAGGCGATGGCTACCTGACATCTCTCAGCACCAGCGGTCTCGTTTAGCAGCCACTTGGACACAACCCTGCCCGTCCTGCCGCCCTTACCGGCAAAGTTCTTGGTGAAGACGAGGGTGACGAGGAGGATGGGGATGAGGACGGTCCCGATGGTGACCACGCGGTCGAAGGGCAGCTCCAGCTTCAGCTGGAGGAGCAGAGCCGCCAGCGCGCCCGCCTTGTCATCCTGCTGCCCCGGCAGGATGAGCTCCTTCAGCTTCTCGCCCGCCAGCAGCGCCGTGGCCATGTCGGGGTGGTTATCGATGATGTGTTGCATAAGCAGCGGTGGCGGGCGGCCTCACGCCGCCGGGCTTCCCCGGGGACGGGCGGCGCCCGCCCGGCCTGCGGGGACAACACCGACAGCGGTNGCGGCAGCGGCGGCAGCAGCAGCTGTGCGGCGCACGGCAGCCTCCCGCTCCCCGCAGCCGTGCGGAGCCATATCACGAGAGGCGGGCGGCGACACGAGATGCCCGGTGACAGCTGTGCCATTAAACGCTGCCTCCGCTTCGCAACCCGTGCTGTACAACAGCGGCGCAGCAGCCATGCAACCAGGCAGACCGGAGCCGCCTCCCGAAGTGCTGCAGACAAGGAAGGGGGCATTTACCTGGCAACTTCGGTTCCCTCGATTCCCGGGGGATGGTGAACAAAACCGATGGCCGGTACAGAAGAGCGGAAGCCGAAAATAAACTTACACTGGACCCTCCTTCGGAAAAAAACGTCCCTGCACCACCACAAGTAATGAAATCGCTCCGGGTTCGGAGCGGGAGGTGGATGATGTGCTGATGCTGGTTACAGCAGCGGGCGGCTGGCGCTCGCATGGAAATGCCCGCCTGCACCGAGCAGCGGTAACGTGCGGAGCAGTTCAAGAAGGGGCTCGCAGCCGTGGGGAGGAGGAGGAGGCGAGAGCAGCCCGGAATGAACTGCGGGAACGCAGAGGTCCTTTAAGGCATCACAGCGAACAGCTGGAGCCTGCGGAGCCGGGCGCGGCCGCAGCAGGGCGGCCGGGAGCGGCGCGGCCGCAGCAGCCGGTGCGGCACAGCCCATGCGGGGCTCCGAGCGCAACACG